>JAGWEN010000006.1:0-17113 GCA_018703685.1 Orius laevigatus | reverse complement strand
TTTTTTTTTTTTTTTTTAGAGGTTCTTATTATTTTGGTTTTTAGAGGTACATTTATTGAATTTGAAGAAGGTGATATTACGAAGCCGAAAGTTTTGGAAAGGGAATGGCTCCAGAATAGATTTCATTTCGACAACGTCGCCGAAGCGATGTTAACCCTTTTCACGGTCTCGACATTTGAAGGCTGGCCAGGGTAAGTCCTATTTATTATTTAACAAACAATTCGCTAATTATTTCATTTAGTTTGCTTTACGTTTCGATCGACTCGAACGAAGAAGACGTCGGCCCTATCCATAATTTCAGACCTATTGTCGCTGCTTATTATATTATCTACATTATCATAATTGCTTTCTTCATGGTGAACATTTTCGTCGGTTTCGTCATCGTCACTTTTCAAAACGAGGGCGAACAGGAATATAAAAACTGCGAACTCGATAAAAATCAAGTAAGGATTCGTCAAAAATGGCTCGTTTTAAAATTTCAAATTGTGTATCCCACTTCTGATGTCGTTTTTTAGCGTAATTGCATCGAGTTTGCTTTGAAGGCGAAGCCTGTCCGGCGATATATACCTAAACAGAAGTTCCAGTATAAAGTTTGGTGGTTCGTCACTTCTCAACCTTTTGAATACACCATTTTCACTTTGATTATGATCAACACGATTACTTTGGCTATGAAATTTTATAAACAACCGGATTTTTACACTAAAATATTGGACGTTCTCAATATTGTTTTTAGCGTCGTTTTCGCTATGGAGTTTGTTTTCAAACTGGCTGCGTTCAGATTTAAGGTAAAAAATAAAAAACTTATATTATGTCCCACTAAGCTGGGGTTATAACCAAGTGATAAGGTAGAACCTCCCTGCATGAATGGGGACGTTCATGGGGACCAAAGCCTTTAAATTTTTATTTGCAAATAAAATTAAAAAGGCTAAAAAGGGTCTTTTTTGGTGAAAAAGGTTGAAAATTTGGCTAAAAAGGGCTCTTCTTGTCAATAAAAGGTTCAGAATTAGGTCAAAAAGGGTTTTTTTTTGTTAAAAAGGGTAAAAATATTTTGAAAAGTGTCTTTACTTGTCGAATAGGGTCAAATTCTGGGGAAATGGGGCTTTTTCTTATCAAAAAAGGTTGTAAATTAGGCTAAAAAAGGTCTTTTATTTTCAAAAAGGGTCCAAATGTGGCTGAAAAGGGTCTTTTCTTGTCAAAAAGGGTCTAAATGTGGCTGAAAAGGGTCTTTTCTTGTCAAAAAGGGTCAAAATTCGACTGAAAAGGGGTCTTTTCTTGTCAAAAAATGTTGAAAATTAGGCTAAAAAGAGTCTTTTCTTGTCAAAAAAAAAGGTTGAAAATTAAGCTAAAAAGAGTCTTTTCTTGTCAAAAAGGGTCCAAATGTGGCTGAAAAGGGTCTTTCCTTGTCAAAAGGGTCAAAATTTGACTGAAAAGGGGTCTATTCTTATCAAAAAGGTTGAAAATTGGGCTAAAAAGGGTCTTTTCTTGTCATAAAAAGGTCCAAATGTGGCTGAAAAGGATCTTTCCTTGTCAAAAAGGGTCAAAATTCAACTGAAAAGGGGTCTTTTCTTATCAAAAAAGTTGAAAATTAGGCTAAAACGGATCTTTTCTTGTCAAAAAAGGGTCCAAATGTGGCTGAAAAGGGTCTTTCCTTGTCAAAAAGGGTCAAATTCGACTGAAAAGGGTTCTTTTCTTATCAAAAAAGGTTGAAAATAAGGCTAAAAAGGGTCTTTCCTTGTCAAAAAGGGTCGAAATTCTACTGAAAAGAATTCTTTTCTTATCAAAAAAGGTTGAAAATTGGACTAAAAAGAGTCTTTTCTTGTCAAAAAGTGTCCAAATGTGGCTGAAAAGGGTTTTTTCTTGTCAAAAAATAGTTAAAGAAAAGAAAGACCCTACTTTTTATGGGTGGGGGTTTTTAGATCCAGTGATAGCTTATCAGCCATCGATTCGTGAATTTCACTCATTTTGTCATTTTCAGAACTATTTCGGTGACGCTTGGAACGTTTTTGACTTCATTATAGTCCTTGGAAGTTTTATCGACATCATTTATGCTGAACTCAATGTAAGTGGTTTATAGAGTGCACAAACTATATAAACAACAAATAAAATCCGTTATAAATTAGAAACTAACGCATAAAGATAACCTCTCTCTTCTGATAGCTACAGGAGGTTACAGTTATGTTATAGTGACGTTTCATTGCGTTAGTTACTGATTTAAAATGCTGCTTTTTGATAATTTCTCAATCACACTTATATTTTACTATTCAGCCAGGGTCTAATCTTATATCTATCAACTTCTTTCGCCTTTTTCGTGTCATGAGGCTCGTCAAATTGCTCAGTAGAGGCGAAGGGATACGAACCCTTCTTTGGACGTTTATAAAATCATTTCAAGCCCTTCCCTACGTCGCATTATTGATTGTGATGCTTTTCTTCATCTATGCTGTCATCGGGATGCAGGTATTTAGCATTTTTGAGGGCATAAGCACCAAATTTTTTTTGTTTTTAGGTTTTCGGAAAAATCGCTTTAGACGATGAAACGTCGATAAACAGGAATAATAATTTTCAAACGTTTCCTCAAGCTGTATTAGTCCTTTTTCGTTCAGCCACAGGTAAAATTGTCACAGGGGCGGACTGGCCCGGGGGGGGGGGGGACCCTTAACTGAAAACCCACCCACACCCTAAGGTCCCAGTCCGCCCCTGAAAATTGAGTTTCTAGATGATGAAAAAATTAATTTTTTTTTTTAGGTGAAGCGTGGCAGGATATTATGTTGGATTCCTCTTCTTGGCCTGGTGTAGTAAAATGCGATCCTTTTTCCGATGACAAGACGAGTGACACCTGCGGCTCAGACATCGCTTTCCCTTATTTCATATCGTTTTATGTTCTCTGCTCATTTTTGGTAAAAAAACAAAAAAAAAAAAAAAAAAAAAAATTTTCACCTTCGATTTTAGATCATAAATTTATTCGTCGCTGTCATTATGGATAACTTTGATTATCTGACGAGAGATTGGTCGATTCTTGGTCCGCATCATCTTGATGAGTTTATACGTCTTTGGAGTGAATATGATCCAGATGCTAAAGGAAGAATTAAGCATTTGGATGTTGTCACTTTGCTGAGGAAAATTTCTCCTCCGCTCGGCTTCGGGAAGCTTTGCCCTCATAGGGTCGCATGCAAAGTAAGCATCGTTTATTGAACCGGAAAGAAATAAACGAACTTTTCAGCGCCTTGTTTCTATGAATATGCCGCTCAACAGCGATGGGACCGTACTTTTCAACGCGACCTTGTTCGCCGTCGTCCGCACTTCTTTGAGGATCAAAACCGAAGGGAATATCGACGACTGCAACGGCGAATTGAGAGCTGTCATCAAAAAAATATGGAAAAGGACAAGCCCGAAGCTCTTAGATCAAGTCGTCCCCCCTCCCGGCGGTATTTTCATCGTTTAACACTCATTTTTTGACTCAATTTTTTACAGTCGATGACGAAGTGACCGTCGGAAAGTTTTATGCGACGTTTCTCATCCAAGATTACTTTAGAAGGTTCAAAAAGAGGAAAGAGCAGGAACTCAAAGATGGCGATAAAGAATCTCACAATACCGTTACTCTTCAGGTAATATTTCTATTTATTATATATCATATATATAATATATTATATATATATATATATATATATAACATAATATATAATATAATTATATATATATAGTATAATTATATATCATATATATATGTATATATATAGTGTATATGTGATATATAAGTATATGGGTAAATTGTGTTACCTTTAAAATGAGACAAATACCGACTTTCTAGGACCATCCGTTCTCTCATAAGAGCCATAATATAGTTTTAAAAAAAAGTTTAATTTTTGAACTTCGATATCTCCTGAACGGCTGGACCGATTTTGACTTTCGAAAGCTCATTAGACACACAATTTAATAATCTTTCTTTTTTTACTTTGTGTTCAAGTCTCTAAAACGCACTGTTTTTGCGCTAGAGATCAAAAACTGAAAAAAAGTTCAAAATTTGTCCAATGTTTTTAAAATAAAGCACCCATTTAGAACTACCTAATGGTCCTAAAAATTTTTTAGGATTTAAAGATGGATTTTGGAAAATGTTCCTTGTTTAATTACCTTTAAAGTAATTCTAGTCTGGAGACCGCCGGACCAGTAGTTCTCCCGTACGGCTGACAAATTTACTCGTTTTTAGCAAATTGTTACCATTTCTGAACTATGAAAGATAGAGAGCTCGTTTTTAAAATGTTCCTTACTTTATTACCTTTAAAATGAGACAAATACCGACTTTCTAGGACCACCCGTTCTCTCATGAGAGCCATAATATAGTTTTAAAAAGTTTCATTTTTGAACTTCGATATCTCCTGAACGGCTAGACCGATTTTGACTTTCGAAAGCTCATTAGACACACAATTTAATAATCTTTCTTTTTTTACTTCGTGTTCAAGTCGCTAAAACGCACTGTTTTTGCGCTAGAGATCAAAAACTGAAAAAAATTCAAAATTTGTCCAATGTTATCAAAATAAAGCACCCATTTAGAACTACCTAATGGTCCTAAACATATATATATTATATATATATTATATATTATATATTATTAATTATATTTTAGGCTGGCCTTCGTACTTTACATGATGCTGGACCAGAGTTAAAGCGAGCGATTTCCGGTAACCTTGAAGAATTGCTTGACGACAACCCTGAGCCGATGCATCGAGTGAGGGATCCTTTACCAAAATTTTGCAATTTCTAAACTTCCTTTTTCAGCGAAACCACTCCCTCTTCGGCAGCGTCTGGTCTTCCATGAGAAGAGGCCACGGAGGCTTCAACAGAGCGAAATCTTTAAAAATCAACTCGAGCAATGTTAAGGTGAACTTTTTTCAATTTTATAAATAAAATATTTCCATTTCTTTCAATCATTAGTTTATTTTTTATTTTAATTATTTTTTTTAAAAAACTCATTTTGTCCTCAAATAGACAAAAGAAACGACGAATTGAGTCGTAGAATTAGTAATAATTTGGAAATAGATATTTATTATTTTGAATAATCCGGATTATTAGCTCTTCTTTTCATTTTTTTTTTAAATGATACATTTTTAACAGATGAGTCATCTGGATTTACCTGGAAGAAATCTTAGAAAGGTAGCAAAAATTTGCATAAGTGATAAATGGAATAACCACACATATTTATGATGTTTTATATTGCTTATAATTTGCATAAAGTGACATTATCACGCCAGCTTTTCATTAGGGCCCTCAATTAGTAAAAAGTTTTCTTTTCTTCCACCGTGAAACGAAGTTTTTCAGGGTAAAAAGGGATTTTTTTCTTCTAGTCTAGCTCACTAGTTTCCTCCCATTCACTCGATACACATTTGGGAACCCGTTGATTTTTAACCTGCGGAAACTTGAGAAAGTGGGGGCATGTCTTCAACCCAATTTTACTCTAGTTTTTTCTTAAAAAAAAAAAAAAAAAAAAAGCATGTTTTTTATGTTCAGATATCCAAATGTCACAATTAAAGACCTTAAAAACGTTGTTATTCCATTTTTAGAGCACACTGTTATGGTAGAAAAGTATTTCAATTGAAACACTATTGGTTTAGCATAATGGCGTTTTAAATTTTATTTTTTGTTTGCGCTGATGTAGAAGCATAGAACAAAACTTAGATAAAATTGCTAAAAAGAAGTCTAAAATATGATAAAGATATTGTACAAAAAGTCCTAAAATGGAGATATGTAGAGGCATAGAAATTGAAAATGCCTAAAAAAAGTACAGAAAGGGGAGGGATATCAATTTATTTCAGATATACATAAATATAAATTAGTGCTTGTAGCATAAAATGCTCTTTTTCAGGCTTGTTAATTCAAAAAAGTTAACATGTTAAACAGTGGATTCTTTTGGCCCCCTATTTCCAATGTTTACAATAGGTTTACAAAAGAATCCGCTTGGAGCGCTGGGTTCAACATTTTAACCTACCAAAAAGAGGCGTTTGACAAACTTTTTAGAATTAACAAGCCACAAAAAGGTCGCAAATACCCTTTTTAGTGTATTTAATTCAAAAATTAACTGTTAATTCAAAAAAGTTAACATGTTAAACAAGTGGATTCTTTTGGCCCCTATTTCCAATGTTTACAATAGGTTTACAAAAGAATCCGCTTGGAGCGCTGGGTTCAACATGACATTTAACCTACCAAAAAGAGGCGTTTAACAAACTTTTTAGAATTAACAAGCCACAAGATCGCGAATACCCTTTTTAGTGTATTTTCCAAAAAGGATCCGAAGAAAAACTTAAATTCTCATGCAAAACTTTTTTTAAAAATTGATTTTTCAATTTTGCTTTTTCACAGCTACTGTTATGTGCATGAGTATTAGGCACAAGGGTGTCCACTTTTAGTATGCATGGAAATATAAAATTTTTAATTTATAAAAAAAATAGATTTTTTTACAATAAATAAGATTTTAATAGCGTTCGATATTAACTTAGCGAAAAAAAAATTTAGAAATAGAAAACCATATCACAATTTTTTTTTTTTTTTTTTTTTTTTTTCAATATTTGATTTTTAAAAATGAAATTAATTATGATAAAATGTTTTAGGTGTCTCCAACCAACTCGATTGATTATCTTCCATTTAATTCTCTTCAGAAAACAGTGACTGAAGGAATGAATCATATAACGAACTTGACTAGGAACACTTTGATTCCTCAATTATCGTAAGTAAATTGGTGAAAAAGGATGAAAGTCACTTTTTGTCGATTTTGAGATATGGTAGAACAACAAGGGGGTAAAAGATGAATGTTACAAGCATTACGATAGGATATTGCTCATCTTTTCCTTCATTTTCTTTAATTTAATTCTTTTTCAGAGGGATGCAAGATTCACATTTTGAAGACGGAATCCCATTAAGGTCGATGCCAGGAGGAGAAACGGACCGATCTTACAGACCATTTCAAACAATCGAGTAAGTATCGACAATTTATCCTCTTAATAGGTCTCCCGGTAAAAATAGAAAAAAACCGAAAATTTTAAGAAAACAATAAAAATTGCTCTGATTTCATGCGAACAGAGAAATAAAAGAAGTTAAAGAAGGAAAGGACACTACTCTGACGATAAGGTTTGTTCTATTCTCGAATTATTCCGAGCATGATTCAAACAATATCCGTTTTTTAATCGAAATTCTCTCTATGGATATTGCTGGTATCGATTTATGCTAAATTTTTAATTAAAAGGGCTTCTTAATATTTTGTAACGTAAATTTCCTCATTTATATGTTTATCGAAAAGCATGCTTTTTGAGAATCATTATTTCAAAAGTTCAAATTTTAATAAATTTAAGTTTTGACATGGAAAAGGTGTTCAATCCTTCAAAAAAAAAAAAAAAAAAAAAAAAAAAAAAAAAAAAAAAAAAAAAAAAAATGAAAACCTGACTATAGTCTTCCCAAAGTACCCCTATATATATATATATATATATTATTTTTATATATATATATATATATATATATATATATATATATATATATATATATATATATATATATTATATATATTTTTTTTTTTTTTTTTTTTTTTTTTTTTAAACCATTTTAAGCCTTTTTATAAATATGTATTTCTAAAGGGGGGAGGGGGTTGCTTCTTTTTATTTAACACTTTTTCCATATCAACGCCAAATTATAAAATGTCTTCTTTTTTTCATTAACGCCTTCATTTGCCTTTAAAAAAATTGAATACTTGGACATCTAGCCATCGCGTTTTTTAAAAATTAATAATTTCAGGTTCTCTGATAGTGGTGCAGATCAAAACAGAAAGAATTTAAGATTTTAAATATATTTGTTTAAAACATAATATGGAATAATACGAGGATTACTTAGTGAGAAATTTGCTTTTTCGTTTGTTTTAAGAGGTAAACGTTTTATGATAAAAAGCTCTCACTTTTTTTCGTGTCATGCACATAGCACAATGTAAATTAGCAAAAAAATAAAAATTAAAGAGTTTATAGGACTTTTGTTAGTTAAATTCACTAAATTTTAGAATGATTATGGAGTAGTGGACTTATATTTCTTATTTTTCTATCCTGAAATCGCTTTTCAGAAAACCTGGAATGAACTACCTTCAATTGCCAGGTGCCCATGGTAAGGAAAAAGAAAGATTGGAAGCTTAACATTTGGTTTCCCCATTTTAACAATGAAAAATAGTCACTAACGGTTTGCTTTTGTGCTATTAACAAAGGGAAACTTGAGAACCAAAATTGGCTCCAAAAGATAACTTATCAGCGTCGTATAGGTTATGAAAGATTCTGACCAGGAGGTTTCAAAAGACCACCATTGAGCTCTAAAATGGTCTTTTTTTCGATTATTTTATTCAAAATTAAACATTCGTTTTTCCAAAACATAATTTGATTGAAAAAGTTCAATGTTGATAAGAAAAAATTTAATTCTTGGGAGGTCACGGTTATGTAACCTCAGATTTTTACCAAAGTTTTAGACCCCCAAAAAAGTGAATGGGTAAAAAATATGAATTTTCGAAAATTCATGAGATATCGATTCTTATGTAAAATCGCACGAGAAATACAATGGAAACGTTTAAAAAATTGTAAAACCAATATTCTTTAAGTTAGAGCAAAAAAAGAGCAAAACCTCAAGGTATCCAATTTTATCAAGATTTAAAAAAAAAAAATTAATCTTGATAAAATTGGGTACCTAGACGTTTTTTGGGCTGCTGAGTACGAATATGACGTTGTTTTTGCCGAGAAAAAATTTCCTGAGGTAGTTTCCTTAGTGTCAAGTCCTCTTTTTTGGCTCTAACTCAAAAAATATAGGTCCTACAATTTTTTAATTGATTCCATCCTGTTTCTCGTGCGATTTTACATAAGAATTTATATTTTCCTGGGCTTTTATGGGGTCTAGAACTAAGTTATCCAACATTTTAAAATTTTTATTTAATAAAACAGGTCTGCTTTGCTGCTCGAAGGTTCAAATTGAGCATCCAGCCACCTAGTTTAGTCATTTCTCTATTGTGTTCGCTTTCATTTTGCATCGATCACTTTTTTACACATGCTTTCGCAAATTTAAGTCATTTTTTACGTTTCTTTCTGATAAAATTAACAAGGAGCATGTGTATTTTGTGTGACTAACAGAGTTGAGGAAGGTCGCCTAGAATCGAGCCCTTTGAACAGTCCGAGGGTCCGACTAGTGTCTAGTAATACCGGATCCCCTGTAAACTTCTCAAGAATCGCAAGCGGACTGAAACTTGCCCAGACGCAAGCAATGGCGGTCGCCGTTGCTGGATTCTATCCTCCGCCTAAACGTTCCCCTCTTTTACACAGAGCTTCGTTCCATGGAAGAGGTATTTCCTTTTTTCCTCTCCCTTTTCAATTTTTATAACGATTTTTCTTCTTTTTAATTCTTCGAACTGTCTTTATAGTCCATTCTACGGAACATTTTGACCCACAAAAGGTGGTGTAAACGATTTTATTGTTTAAAATGGTCCATTGGAGTCCCAAAAATCCAAGAATTAGTTCAGGAAATATGCATAGCAAAGTCTAGATGAGTTTAAACCACCTGAAAATAGCAGCGAACCAGTCTAGGGGGATGTAAAGCGGTCTAGAGTGATCCAAACCTGTCTACAAAGTCAGAAATCCGTTTAGATGGATATAAACCAGTCTAGAGGGTCCCAAGCCAGTCTAGAGGGTTATAAACCAGTCTAGAGGATGGATATAAACCATTCTAGAGGGATATAACCAGTCTAGATGGTCAGAAAACATTCTACAGGGATATAAACCATTATACCAAACCAGTCTAGATGGTCCCAAACCATTCTAGAGGGTCCCAAACCAGTCAAGAGGGGTATAAACCATTCTAGAGGGTCCCAAGCCAGTCTAGAGGCTCCCAAACCATTCTAGAGGGATATAAACCAGTCTAGAGGGATATAAACCAGTCTAGAGGGATATAAACCAGTCTAGAGGGATATAAACCATTCTAGAGGGTTCCAAACCATTCTAGAGGGTCCCAAACAAGTCTAGAGGGGTATAAACCATTCTATAGGGTTCCAAGCCATTCTAGAGGAATATAAACCAGTCTAGAGGGATATAAACCATTCTAGAGGGTCCCAAACCATTTTAGAGGGTCCCAAACCAGTCTAGAGGGGTGTAAACCATTCTAGAGGGTCCCAAGCCTTTCTAGAGGAATATAAACCAGTCTAGAGGGTCCCAAGCCAGTCTAGAGGGATATAAACCATATTAGAAGGTCCCAAGCCAGTCTAGAGGGTTATAAACCAGTCTAGAGGATGGATATAAACCATTCTAGAGGGATATAACCAGTCTAGATGGTCAGAAAACAGTCTAGAGGGATATAAACCATTATACCAAACCAGTCTAGATGGTCCCAAACCATTCTAGAGGGTCCCAAACCAGTCAAGAGGGGTATAAACCATTCTAGAGGGTCCCAAGCCAGTCTAGAGGCTCCCAAACCATTCTATAGGGATATAAACCAGTCTAGAGGGATATAAACCAGTCTAGAGGGATATAAACCATTCTAGAGGGTTCCAAACCATTCTAGAGGGTCCCAAACCATTATAGAGGGTCCTAAACCATTCTAGAGGGTCCCAAACCATTCTAGAGGGTCCCAAACAAGTCTAGAGGGGTATAAACCATTCTATAGGGTTCCAAGCCATTCTAGAGGGATATAAACCAGTCTAGAGGGATATAAACCATTCTAGAGGGTCCCAAACCAGTCTAGAGGGGTGTAAACCATTCTAGAGGGTCCCAAGCCTTTCTAGAGGAATATAAACCAGTCTAGAGGGCCCCAAGCCAGTCTAGAGGGATATAAACCATTTTAGAGGCTCCCAAACCAGTCTAGAGGGTCCCAACCCAGTTTAGAGGGTCCCAAACCATTATAGAGGGTCCCAAACCAATCTAGATGGTCCCAAACCATTCTAGAGGGTCCCAAACCATTTTGGAGGGCCTCAAACCAATCTATAGGGTCCCAAACCAGTCTAGAGGGTCCCTAACCAGTATAGAGGGCATCAAAACAGTCTAGGGGGATATGAACCATTCTAGAGGGATATAAACCATTCTAGAGGGATATAAACCATTCTAGAGGGTCCCAAACCAGTCTAGGGGGATATAAGCCATTCTAGAGGGATATAAACCAGTCTAGAGGGTCCCAAACCAGTTTAGAGGGATATAAATCACTGTAGAGGGTGAATATAAACCATTCTAGAGGGTCATAGACCAGTCTAGATTGTCCCAAACCAGTTTGGAGGGTCTTAAACCATTGGTCCCAAACCAGTCTAGGGGGTCCCAAGTCAGTATATAGGGGTGTAAACCATTCTAGAGGGTCCCAAGTCTTTCTAGAGGAATATAAACCAGTCTAAAGGGTCCCAAGCCAGTCTAGAGGGATATAAACCATTTTAGAGGGTCCCAAACCAGTCTAGAGGGTCCCAAACCATTATAGATGGTCCCAAACCAATCTAGATGGTCCCAAACCAGCCTAGAGGGTCCCAAACCATTCTAGAGGGTCCCAAACTATTCTAGAGGGTCCCAAACCAGTCTAGAGGGGTGTAAACCATTCTAGAGGGTCCCAAGCCTTTCTAGAGGAATATAAACCAGTCTAGAGGGTCCCAAGCCAGTCTAGAGGGATATAAACCATTTTAGAGGGTCCCAAACCAGTCTAGAGGGTCCCAACCCAGTTTAGAGGGTCCCAAACCAGTCTAGAGGGATATAAACCAGTCTAGAGGGTCCCAAACCAGTTTAGAGGGATATAAATCACTGTAGAGGGTGAATATAAACCATTCTAGAGGGTCATAGACCAGTCTAGATTGTCCCAAACCAGTTTGGAGGGTCCTAAACCATTGGTCCCAAACCAGTCTAGAGGGTCCCAAGCCAGTATAGAGGGTCCCAAACCATTTTGGAGGGTCCCAAACCAGTCTAGAGGGCCTCAAACCAATCTATAGGGTCCCAAACCAGCCTAGAAGGTCCCAAACCATTTTGGAGGGTCCCAAACCAGTCTAGAGGGCCTCAAACCAATCTATAGGGTCCCAAACCAGTCTAGAGGGTCCCTAACCAGTATAGAGGGCCCCAAAACAGTCTAGGGGGATATAAACCATTCTAGAGGGATTTAAACCATTCTAGAGGGATATAAACCATTCTAGAGGGATATAAACCATTCTAGAGGGATATAAACCATTCTAGAGGGTCCCAAACCAGTCTAGGGGGATATAAGCCATTCTAGAGGGATATAAACCATTCTAGAGGGTCCCAAACCAGTCTAGAGGGATATAAACCAGTCTAGAGGGTCCCAAACCAGTTTAGAGGGATATAAATCACTGTAGAGGGTGAATATAAACCATTCTAGAGGGTCATAGACCAGTCTAGATTGTCCCAAACCAGTTTGGAGGGTCCTAAACCATTGGTCCCAAACCAGTCTAGATGGTCCCAAGCCAGTATAGAGGGTCCCAAACCATTACAGAGGGTCCCAAACCAGTCTAGAGGGTCCCCCAAAACAGTCTAGACGGTCCCAAAACAGTCTAGACGGTCCCAAACCATTCTAGATTGTCCCAAACCTATCTAGAGGCATATATACCATTCTAGAGGGTAAATATAAACCAGTCTAGAGGGTCATAAACAATTTTTTGAAACATTGCTACCAAAAATTTTTTATGCTTTTTGATCTTGATTGATGCTCTACAACTTTTCTAATAATAATATAAAAATTTTTTTTTTTAATTAAAAAAATTGAAGTTTTTTGATCGCCTGTAAAAACTTGTCTGTTTGACCGATTTTAGCAATCTTTTTTTTAACCGACGCAGAATTTCGTCTTCTTTATTTTACCACTAAATTGTTTTCCACAAAAAACGTCCCGTTTTTGAGTTATTTGCAAAAAACTGAAAAAAGTCCAATTTTTTTTGACAAAAAAACATGTTATTGGGACCCAAATGGATTTAAAACAATAAAATCTTGTACACTACCTTTTACAGGATATGGCCAAACTAGACTTATTAATTCTTTTTGGTTCTTAGGGAACAAAGGTGCTGAATCGAATGGAAGCATAGGTGGCGAACGTTTGTCGCATTCGTTGCCCGGAAGCCCAGCGGACCGCAGACCTAATTTTCCCGAAGTCGTCGGTTCTGCTGAGAGCCTAGTAGGCAGAGTAAGTCCATCCTATTCTTTTCTCCGCCATCTAATCATGCTTTCTTCAAGGTTTTAGTCGAGCAAGGTTTAGGTAAGTTCTGCGACCCCGAATTCGTGCGGTGTACATCAAGAGAGATGCAAGAAGCTCTCGATATGACCCAAGAAGAGATGGACAGAGCAGCTCATAGGATCCTCCTCCAAGAAAGGCAAGGGCGACCTTTGTCCTTCCAAAACTCGGACACCGCCTCCCGCCCTTGCCCCCCTCAGTTATAGCGAATTGCCCAATTTTTCGAAATCAAAGTGCCTAAAGTCTTTTTTGGTCCAATGGTTACTTTAGGATTTTTTTCTACTTTTTAAGTCTTTTTATATTTTTCAACAAAAATAAAAAAACCAAAAAAAAAAAAACCTTGTCGCACTGAAGTTTTATGCTGTGGAATGTTAATTGGAACCTAATTTTAAGCTATTTAATGCAATTGTTGCATATTGTTGTTGCCTATGTATAAAACTTTGTATTTTTAAGCAAAAGACACATAAAAGTGTCATTTATTTATTGTTAATTTACTGTTAATGAATTTATTAATGTAAATTAGAAAAAAATTGTGATACATATCTAATTTCGAAATTCACTGGCTCTTTAAAACTAGAATTCTCAGGAATGCTGACCAATTGGAGACATTTTGATGTTTTTGTGGATTCTCACCACTGATTGGATGAGGTTTCAAAATGGCTCCACCAATGGGGTTTGATGACGTCATGTTTGTTTTAGCATTCTAAATGACCCCCCCTCCTTACCCCAATGAGTCAAAATGACCCCAAAGTGTTTTCCCGAGCAAATATGACAATGACTCCTGACAATGAAATTTTAAAAATTGAAAAAAATGTTGCATTTTCCTAAATTTTTCGATGTTCTGTGTGTTCATATCTCTTTGATAATATATTTTAAAAGCATAGAGGAATTGTTGGGGGAAAAAAATAAAATATTCTAAGCAAAATTTTAAACTTGAGTGAAAACATTGAATGTTTTTTACTTTTTATAATAAAATTTAAAAAAAAAAAATTACAAAAAAACAGAACCTGGTATGGAAATGCCTTTTGGATGGTTAGGACTCCTGTTTGGATGTATTAATTGGCATTTTCAAATAAAACTTTTATTGATGAGAAATTTTTTTTTGTTTGGTAACCCTCATTTAACCTCCTTGAATTTCTGAAAAACACGAATTTTCCAGATTTTGTTGTCTTTAATAGGCAGCTGTATCGAGGATTTTTCAGTTTATCGAAAAGAGAAATTTCCCAAAATTGGTGGCTCTACAGAACTATTCTGGAGTCATCCCCAGAACGCCCTGATCACAAATGGGGGATCCTCAATCGCCCCGACCTCAATAGCTTCTTTCCCTTGGGAAATCCAGCGAGTTGTGTGCGTTTTTAAGGTGATTTTTTTCGTTTTTTCTGCAATATCTCGAAAACCGTTAGTCGTAGGCGAAATAATGTTTAGTACAAAATTGAAGATAATTAAATTTGCTATAATTTTGAGCTAATATGATTTTTTCGTAGGACCAAACGTTTCTGAGCTACGAGGTCGCAAAAAAAACCGGGGTTTCTATTTTGACTTCTAAAGGGCAGAAGACGTCATCTAATCAAAAAAGTGTACTTAATAAAAGTTGTAGAGAATTTAAGTATGTTTAAAAAACGACTCTCAAAAAGGAATTAACGATCAATAGGCAGGGGTGGGGGTAAATTTCAAAAAATTTAAAACAAAATTTCATTCAAAAACTGAAATTTCAAAAAAATTTATAAATACAAAATTAAAGCCTATAAAATTTGCTGCAAATTTGATTTAATAAGATTTTTTGTAAGACCAACCGTTCCTGAGCTACGAGGCGACAAAAAAGCTAGATTTTCGAGTTTTTCCTATGAAAAAAGTCAGATTTTAGTAAAGTCGGAAAAAAGCAGGGAAGGCGTTTTCTAATCAAAAAAGCCTACTAAGTAAACGTTGTAGAGAATTCAATTTACATTAAAAATCATTTATCGAAAATCAATTAAAGATCAACAGGTAGGGGTGGGGGTAAATTTAAAAAACACAATTTTAACCCCAGAAGGACCTGTCGCCTCGTAGCTCAGATACGTTTGGTCCTACAAAAAATCTTACTAGGTCAAATTTGTAACAAATTTTATAGGCTTTAATTTTGTTTTTATAAAATTTTTTGAAATTTCAATTTTTGAATGAAATTTACGCCAACCCCTGCCTATTGATTGTTAATTGGTTTTCGACAGTCGTTTTTTAAAGTTAATTAAATTCTCTACAACTTTTATTAAGCACACTTTTTTGATTAAACGACGTCTTCTGTCATTTAGAGGTCAAAATAGAAACCGCGGTTTTTTCGCGACCTCGTATCTCAGAAACGTTTGGTCCTACGAAAAAATCATATTAGCTCAAAATTATAGCAAATTTAATTATCTTTAATTCTGTACTAAACATTATTTCGCCTACGACTAACGGTTTTCGAGATATTGCAGAAAAAAATAAAAAAAACCTTTAAAACGCTCTAGACACTTAATTGCTTTTTGAGAGTCGTTTTTTAAACATACTTAAATTCTCTACAACTTATATTAAGTACACTTTTTTGATTAAATGACGTCTTCTGTCCTTTAGAGGCTAAAATAGAAACCCCGTTTTTTTCGCGACCTCCTATCTCAGAAACGTTTGGTCCTACGAAAAAATCATATTAGCTCAAAATTATAGAAAATTCAATTATCTTTAATTTTGTACTAAATATTATTTCGCCTACGACTAACGGTTTTCGAGATATTGCAGAAAAAAAGAAAAAAACCTTAAAAACGCTCTAGACACTTTTACCTCGGTACTACTGTATATCTAAAAAAAAAAAATTTAAGGTACAAAAAAAAATATATTTAATAATACTTAAAAAACACACACACAAAAAAAAATTAGATAGCAATAGTATTGAGATGAGATAAGTCTTTAGTCCTCTTTTTAAGGTGAGCCTTGATAATTTTGATGAATTCCTCTCTTTTTAGAAGGGTATAGGCTGTAGTGAGTTGCTGAAGGATTGTATCGTTGAGGAATTCCGCGCCGAAGCAAAAAAGGTCGAGGCCGAGCTCCAAGCTTGTTCCGAAGTCGCATTCATCGCATGCGATGTTCGCTGAGGTAATGACAGGCTGAAGACGTTCCCAAAAGACGGTCCTTTCTTCATCAGAATCCACGTCGGACATCTTTTTTAAGAGTTTTTTCAAATCGGCGTCTGCCATCGTGAGCTCTCTATAGCCGACTTGGGTTTTCTTGTCGAAAGGAACGATGATTCCCGCGCCGTGGAAGGTTTTTGCGACGATTTGGCTCAGTCGGTTTTTCAGAGCGGCCTTATCTGAGATGAACTCGTCCCTTTTGGACAAAGCGGTCAGAACTTTTCGGATCTTCATTTTCTTAAAAGGGTCCGAAGTCTTTTTCTTTCTTTCCAGAAGGAGGTTCAAAGCTGAGAAAAGATCACCGGCGACGACGTCGATTCTGGCGTTTTTGAGAGCGTCGTTTCTCCCGACGAAGACCGGCGATTCTTTCGGGTCGTCGCGGAAGTAGCCGTAATGCTCGCCGATGGTATCGTCGCCTTTCAGCACTGTCTGGAATTCAGGAGGGTCGTAGAAATACCTACAACAAAATATAGAAATTAACATTTTTCTGCGATGGTCATCGACGATTTATAAACAATGGCATGGAATGCAGAAAAGGATGGGAGAATGTCGATTATAATGTAGAGGCCGAGCGAGGCAATGGATGCTGTTCGATATCGTCAGTTAGACATCAATCAGCATGAGGTAGAAAGGAGCGCTGCCATAATTTGGCGTTTTATATGCCACTCGCTGCCATAGTGGGAAGAACAATGGAATGCTACCATACTTTGGAGTATCGCTCGTCACTCTCTGCCATTGTGTGAGATACAATAGAATGCTGCCATAATTTGGCGTTTGCTATGCAACTC
>JAGWEN010000599.1:0-71269 GCA_018703685.1 Orius laevigatus | reverse complement strand
ATCTATACCTGGCCATATAGATCACAACCACCACCCGCCCCAAAACATAGTACAAGAAGAGTAAGTAAAGGGAAGATGGAACAAGAGCAGTACAACGAAAGCAGAACAGAGAAGAAGCTATAGCCTACAAACCGCATAAAAATCAAGCTAAATAGGGAATCTAGTAGCACTGCTAATCATCGGCAGGAGAGGGGAGCTATTTACTCTCTTCTACTCCGGTGTACAAGGGAACATTAAGGCGAGTCAGCGATAGTTCCATAAAAATCAGCTCGCAACCACTGTACCAATCTAACATCAACAACAACTAATGAAACTGCGAATAACTATCAGCCAGAAACTAAAACTCGAGAACAAGCTGAAGGGCCGAACGATCTCTCGTGCTTCCTCTCGGTCTTTAAATGAATGGATAGATGAGGGAGAAAAAAGTGGTTGAAGAATGTACGGCGACAACGGTAAGCCAGACGTTAAAATAGTTTAATACACGCTTCGAGCCTTCGAGTTAAATGCTTATGGACTTAAATGTCGTTGTTTATTATAGTTATGTTTTTTGTCATAAAATAAATCTTTTTTGATTTTATAGGTATAGTTTAGATTTTAAACTGGGACATTCGAACCAGAAAATTTTCAAGAGGAACGTTCCGAACACTAGAGCCATTTAAAAAAATTATAGAAGAATCTAAAATCTTTCCTTTCCATCGCCATTGCTGCTTATGACAACAGCTTCTTCAATAATCGCAGCAAAATCTCTAAAAAGGTCTGGTCTGGTCGTTTGGAGGTGGAACCCCCAAAACTGGAACTTTCTCAAGAAGTTAGTTTTTTTTGCAGAGTTGTCCATTTGCGGGGCGGAACGATACCGCGTTGCTAGCACCAACCTCCAACGCCCTAATATTCCTAGATGGCCAAAACTGTCTGATGGTGTCGCCCAAAAGAATCTTGAGCTTGATCGTTCGAACATTCCGCTCTTGATTCAGTTTCAAAAAAATACTTTCGTCGATTAAAAATCATTAGTGGTTTTTTGTTTCCAAAATAAAGAGGCCAATCTTTCTCCTTGACTTCAAGTTTTACCGCAAATGACAAGAAATGTCAGAAAAAACCAACGAGCACGCGCGAGCTGCTTTTTAATCCAAAATCCCCTTTCTGTCGATCGGATCTTTTCAAAAAATAAGAACGGTAGACGACGTTCCCCCGTAATAATGTCGCTATACCGGTAACGACGTGACGGAGACGATCGGGCCGAACTACCTACGACGGGGGCATTTCGTGTCAAGTGAGAGTGAAAGCTCATTCGATGGAAAATCTAGAAACACTGGCGGACCCCGTTCATGGAACACGTGATCTAAGAAAAGAGAGAAAACCAAATCCTCAGCCCCCTTTTGTATCCAAATGAAAGTCACTTTTTTTGCATTTTTAACTTGTTTTGATGCGCAACAGAATGTTCGCAATGTTACATTACCTTTTACGCTTCCTTGAAAAAAAGAGGAATCTTCGCCACTGGAAAAAAAAGTCTTCTTATTTTATAAATTCACGTCTTAATAGAATTTTCCTTCTTATGAGAGGAACGAGTACCAGCATCGAAATTAACGACAACAGATTTAAATCTTGAGGGTTTAATGAGGTGGGTTTTATTCCCTCTCGCTTTTTTGTTGGCCGATAGTTATCTTATTAAAGCTCCAGTCTGCCCGCTTTGCTTGCATCCACGCTCAAGGACGTTCCCTCTGCTCTTTCAAGGTTAATTATTACAACCGTGTAAATGTCAGACGCCTTTCATCCTCAAGAACTAATTTTTTTTGTAAAAAAACTCACGGGCATGCAACCTTTTTATTTTCTCCATGTCAGTTATAAAAGCAAATGGATGCTGCAGTACCACAAAGGTGATTGCTCCAGTCAAATCTGAATTCAGACACAGTCTTGTGCTCGTAATCGCCTTTTATTTCAGGAACGGTTTGACGGTAAACGGCGATTTTAAATTTCTCGCCTTCCGGATTGTTCGTGTCCAGCTTCTTGAATTCTATAATAAGTAAAAATTATGAATAAGAGGCCAGATAATCTCAAGAATTATGAAGAGTAGAACTTGAGAGCTATTTCGCAATGAGGGAAAATGGACGACATCAAAGAATACCTACATTATAAACAAAAAACTCTAAAGCGAAGGGTAGAGACTAAAGATATATCTAGGTAACCGCTTTACGAGTCCGGGTACGGAAAGATCTACCCATTATACGAGAACGGCAAGTCGGAAACGGGAAGATCTACTTATATTTTAAAAAATTGAGGAGATTAGGTACATAATGTATGATTTAGAAAAGTTGCGGAGATTACCAGTCAGCCTGTTCCCAGTCCAGCCTACAAGGGTACCTACAGCAGTGCTAAGCCACGATCAAGACTTGTCTGGAGCTGAGAACTTCTTTAAAAATCCTCCAAAAGAAAGCTCTCTAGTTTTACTTAATAATTAATTTTAAATTAAATATTTGATGTACATACTGTGTAATACATCTCCTTTAGAAATGTCTCCTTTTGCTAAGTCTTCGCCCTAAAAAACCAAAAAAATAGCACCAAGTTTGATTTCTATATTACAACTTACAGGAATGTTTGCAACTAGCCATCGCAATTTTACATATCCATGGAACACTAACGTATAATTTGTTTCCTAAAAAATCAACTTTGTGAACAAGATAGGCCTAATATTCACTTACATGTTCAGCATTGGCATACATAACATGAGGTTGATGTGCGAAATCCTTTTCTCCAGTCTCTATCAACCAGCAATCCTGTTCTTCCCTGATCGGTTTTGGATTTCTGACAGAAACCAACAAGGGTACGTTTGGCGAATCCCATGCGGCACAAAGATCGCTCCTTCCTATCCTTGTAAAACCACATTCTCCGCAGCAAAAAAGTGCCGAAGCCAAAATGATAACCGACCACATAGTCCGATTCAGGTTCAAAAATAACTGTTTTTAAGGAAATATCACTTTTTTTATCTTTCATATATTTACTAACTGATAAAACGAGCTTTTTTAATTATTATTGCACTTAGTCATGCCCTGAAGAGGAGTCAACAATTTCCGAGAGGTCAAAAAGTTAATGGAAAAATAAATTAATCTCCTTAATTTTTTTGTCCACTTGGACATGAGGAAAAGTTTTATTCAAAAACGAAAATATACTTAAAATATTTATTTCCGAAAAAATTCCATGTACAGCAACTATCCTGAAAAATGACACATTTAATGGTATAAAGATAAAAATTGATCCTAATTTTACAATAATTTTAGTACAAAATGATGCTTTTACTGATGAGATCCCCTCATCTATCACATAACTTATAACATAAATGATAAGCAGGCAATATTTTAATACCATACAAGAAAAAAATTAAATTAAAGCTTTTTTATATATAAAAATAATAAATAAATGAATAGAAAAGGTCTTTTAAGAATGGAACAACTGAGGGCATCTAGTGAGGAAACCAGGATTTACTCCTAGTTGTCTTTATTAGACTCCACAATATGATTTCCTTGGATTATTACATAAAATAAGCATAGATTAACAATAAATTCTGATTAAGTAGAAGTAATCACATACTTCTAAATAAAGTTTTTGGAACTTAACTCTAGATACAATAAGGGTTACCATAAATGTACATAATTATTTACATAGTTTTGGCTCTAAAAAGTGGTTTATACCTGAGAATTTTCTTGTTTGTAGACCGCATGGTAGGCGTTTCTGATGAGAGCATAGGGGAAGCATGATTCTAGCAAATCCATTGTTAAAAATGGAGATTCCTGAACAATTAGGTCGAGAAGGAGGTAGACAGATTCTCTGTTTTTGGTCAAGTCTTTGTCTGCTTCTTGTCCTAGGCGGAGGAGGCTTGAGGATGCCAAAGCGAGGAATTCCTTCATCCTGTCTTCGATGTCCCCTTGGCCGCAGATTGTGAAGAGTGCTCCAAAAATGTTGTTTATGGCAGCAGCCATGCAGTGGATGTTATTCGCATGACCTTCCAGAGAAGCTTTGTAAAACGAGTTTTCACTTCTGGCAAGCTTAGGGATAGAAACAGCAATAAAAACCATCAAAAGGCATGCCAAAAGATGTTCATCTTCATTCTCTTCGTTTTTCTGATTCTTCAATTGTGAGGCCAATGTTGGATCCACTTTGCAAGCCAAGCCTGCTGCGGATGCCATCTCGCTTATGATGCTTGTATCTCCGGCTGGTAAGTGTTGGCAAAAATCGAGTACGGATGTAAGCAAAAATGGGATCCGTTCGCCCAATACATCGACCAAAGCATCCTGAGCGAGTTGCCTGAAGCAAAGAATGACTCCAATGATGGTCATCCTTTGCAAAACGTTGTCAACATAAAGAAGCTTTTTGAATTGCTCCTTCATAATTTCTGGCTTATCAAAATGAGTACGTAATGCAATCAAAACTTCTTTGTTGCTCGCCACAAGTTTTTTGAGCTCCTGAACTTGACTTGCGATATGCCACATGAGAGTTTCGTTAAGCAGCTTCATCCCATAAGGTCCTATCAATTCGGCTAATGCTCGCAGCTCATTTATGTCGGAAAACTCTTCTGCGTTGAATGGCAACGTTCCTTCAGCTGAGAGACTCACAAAAGCTTTTTGAGTCATAGAGAAACAAATGCTTCCTGCGCTCACACGTCTCAGCAAAACATCCGAATACCACTGAGTATACAAAGAAGCGACAGTTTTCTCTCCATGGCTGTCCATCTGCTGCGTCTGCTGAAGAAGAGCATTGTTGAAAACCCGCGTAATGTCAATATGGACGTAATTTTCGACAGTTTGGAGAACATTCATGTATGCACGGACACTCGCCAAAAGCTCAGTTGGTTTAGCGATTTCATTGGTATCAGGGTTGAACATAACCATGCCAACTAATGCTCTGGAGAACCTGTTTTCTAGATGCTGATGTAAATATTCTCTTGGTGCGAACGTATATTCCCAAACGTTGATTGTAGCACAGTAATTCAAAGCGTAGCAAAGTTCTGTCAATGCCATATGAAGTTTGTCCATCGTAGTCAAATCTTCGCGTGTCTTCCTATAGCTTTCCACCCCTGGTTTTTCAATTTCTGGAATATTTTTCTTATTTTTGTCTTTATTCTTTCTGCTCACGACTTGGGATATTAATAAAGCGCAATGCTTAGGTAGAAGTTTGTCGCTCATGGTGCATTGTTTGTCGCAAATCGTCGTTATGATGTTTTTCGCTTCTTTGGCCATTTCGTCCAAAAATAGGTTGACGACGGAAAGACTCCTTTCTCGAATATGATGCCTTTCTTCAGGACATAAGTCATGAGTGCAGCTCTGGAAATGGTTGCAGATCAAAGGAAAAGCGATTATGTATCTGTTTTGTCCAGGGTATTCCAAACACATGTGGAATTGGTCTTCAAATATTTTATTGTAGAAACAAAATATGGACAAATCGGATGTTTCGATTAAAATCTCATCGAGGTAATCGACCATTTTTGTGTGAAACATCATAGTGTCAAGGAGTGAAGCCAATTCTCTCTTTTCGGCCAACATCAAAGGCGCTTTTCCCATGGAAGTGCTTGCTTGTAGCCTAACCCAATCGACTCGCAGCGCCAAAAAATCAAAGACGTCATTTTCTTCAACTTGTTTGACAGAAAGACTGGCAATCGTGTTGCACAACGATGATAAAATGATGCTTTCGTCTTCAGGGCAGACGGAAAGATTCTGCATCATTTGGTTCAATGAGATGGCATCGAAGCCGCACAAATACTGGACATAATAGCGCTGAATGACTTGACTGTACTTCCTGACGAGGCTGCGAAGTTCTTCCATGTGAAAAAGCAACTCCGGCAGTTGCCTATCAACAAGCTCATCAGCATACTTCCCTTTTCCTTTCTGCAAAGGTGGATTTTCATTGTGCCTCAATAACCAGTATACCTCATCTTTGGCGAAGCTCAAACCCATGAAAATAAGAAGAGCTTTAGGCCCTAAAAGGCCAGGTTGGTCTGTCAAAATGAGGCCAAGTTCTTTCAAAGCAGTACGGAGGAATTTCCTTCTTTCTCTATGTTTGGCTGTCGCTTCCCGCAGAGCTATATTGTAGCATTCCTTAACCTCAGATATCCTCTTCCCATATCCTTTTAAGGATTCAAACAAAGCTTGTATGTATGAATGAATATAAATGACTTCATCGCGAAACAAAGCGATGACCCAGCTTGATTCCAAAGCGCTTATCCACATTTTATGACCTTGTTCTTGAGCCAAGCATTGGTTGCAAAGAAGACATCCGAAAATAATCCATTTGTCCATAATATCCAAAGAAAGATACTCGCATGACATGGTATCGCTTTGCAGCGGCTTCAACAACTGCCCAGGATTTCCGACCAAACTTAATTTCTGATCCGACCTCCATTTATCAGCAGTTAAATTTCTGTTGGAATAAACAGGACTTAAGGACATCACCGACATAAAAAGAAGTTTGGCATGCGGTACGAATTCTTCAGCTAGTTTCTTCAACGGAGGATCATATTCCATGATCATTTGGCCCAATCGTGGGAAACTTTGGTCGCTTTGATTATGCAGCATTTCATGAGCAGCATTGAATAGTCCTAAAACTGCTTTTCTGTCTTCAACACGTGATAGCAAAATCATCAAAGAGACGTAAGTAGTACAAAGATCCAAATACGCTTTGGTCAACTCGAAGTTAAGAGTGATATCCAAATGAAGCTGACATGTGTCCATCGTAGTCAGCAACTCGCATACATTATCTTTAAAATCAAGAAGATCGACAAACGTGTAGTAATACAACGAAAGGGATTTGACGATTTCGCTCCTTATAGCAGTGATCGGCTGAAGACTTTTGACATCAACATTGGGAAACCGTCGCACAATATATTTGATGGAAGATTCCAATGTTTTGTCCGATAAAAATCCAGGTTTCGATTTAGCATCTCCGCATGCTTTTTTGATATTGTATATCCTTGTGAGCATCCCGACCCCTCGGTCGTTGATCAAAATGAGCTTTTCCGCCAGCTTTTTCTGGCTGGCCAAAATAGGGCGAGACATGATTGAAAGGGAGACGCCCTGTTTTATTACTCACTTCCTTCTTCCTTATAAAATCGTTTTATTTCGCTTTTCGTCGTCGATTTTCACTTATTTTCGTCCTTTTTAACACAAAATAACATCTTGAACGTTCTTTTTACGAATAAAAGTGGCAAAGTACCGGTTTCCGTTTTGGCGATTTTCCACTAATTTACGCACGTGGGACACGTCCCGGAGTAAAATTGGCACATAAAGAACAGAAAAATGTTAAATAATTGAGAATATTGTTCAAAACTAGGGAAATATAAGAGAAAAACAAAGGCGGATTTGACAAATAAAGGAAATCGAAAACTGGGAGGTTACAGTTATACAACTTTTTTTTCGAAGCGCCAGTGTTGCCAACACTGGAAGGGAACGAAGAATGGAAGAATGATGGGCGGAGAAAATTTTTCGCTTTCGTTCTTTCGATGATTTCAATATTCAAGGGGATCATGATCTCTATTTTTTGAACTCTATGGACATGGAAAATTTTCTACGAGAAAATACAAGGGTGAAGGGATGCTGTGAAAGCCCTTGAACCCGCGATTATTAGAACCCGTAGCGATAATTAGAAAAGCGTAAAGAATGAGTCACTAAATGCATAATGGGAAATATAATAATAATACATAATAATAATAAAATGATTGGTTACTTCAAAATGCATGATTGCTGCTGTCGAAATGTATGAGAGGACCTACCTAGTGTATAAAATAAAAGATAAAAAAAAATCAAGCTATAAAGGGCCCCGAAGTGTCCAAAAAGTATATAAAATCGAGGTAAAAATGGCCCCTGGTGTAAAAAAGGATCAAAAATCAAGCTAAAAAGGGCCCCTAAGTTACCAAAAAGGGTTTACAAAAATCGAGGTAAAAATGGCCCCTAGTGTATTTATGAAAGGGATCAAAAAACAAGCTAAAAAGGGCCCCGAAGTGTCCAAAAAGTATATAAAATCGAGGTAAAAATGGCCCCCGGTGTAAAAAAGGATCAAAAATCAAGCTAAAAATAGCCCCTAAGTGTCTAAAAAGTATATAAAAAATCGAGGTAAAAATGGCCCCTGGTGTAAAAAAGGATCAAAAATCAAGCTAAAAAGGGCCCCTAAGTGTCCAAAACGTATATAAAATCGAGGTAAAAATGGCCCCCGGTGTAAAAAAGGATCAAAAATCAAGCTAAAAAGGCCCCCGAAGTGTCTAAAAAAGTATTAAAAAATCGAGGTAAAAATGGCCCCTGGTGTAAAAAAGGATCAAAAATCAAGCTAAAAAGGGCCCCTAAGTGACCAAAAAGGATCTATTAATATAAAGCTGTAAAGGGCCCCGTCCAAAAATGATCAAAAATCGAGATAAAAAGGGCCCCTGGTGTCCAAAAAAGTATCATAATCGGGATGAATGGCCCTGCAGCATCCCGTCGAAGCTGCCCTTCGGGAATTTCCCGATATCCCGGTGGGCCCTGCCAAAATAAAACATAATTTTAACGGATTAGGAAAAAAGTTCATTGAAAATACAAATGAGGAAAGTGTATTTGAACAGTTTTGGTTTTAAAAATGCCTCCCCTGAGAGGCTTTGGTGGCAGCGCTCGCGATTAATCGAGTCTCAGTCCAGAGTCACCCTCGAGGCGTCCTGGAAACCAAGAGGAGACGATCGATTCCCCCCGGTAACGCCTAATCCCCCCGCTCAGTCTATCAGGGACCACCCTCACCATTCACAATGGTTGAATAAGACCCGCGCTGAACTCTCTTCATTGTCCATTATTCCACCAGTTCGAAAATGGAAAGGCTTCCCATCCTATTCACTTCGGCGTTCTGCCCTATATTCAACAGCGAGCTCGGATAAGTGAGTCACTCTTGGTTATTATTGATTTTCTTCCTCGGTCAACATGAAGAAAGTTTTAAACTTCGTCAAGGGAAGAAAAGACGACAAAAAAGAGCAGAGGATAAACCCTCAAATATCTGTCGAAATAACGAACCCTTCTGGACAAAAAATAACGACAGATGACGAACATATAATCGGATTGCAGCAAGGGCACGGGTACAACATCGACGTCAACGGAAAGGACAAATCGCTTTCGAAAATCCACAAAGCAGCCTGGGACGGGAATCTCGACAAATTGAAACTCCATTCGAAAAAATTGGACTTGAACACGCCCGACTATTTGAACAGGACATGTTTACATTTGGCGGTCGCGCAAGGGCATACGGAAGTCGCCTGGTACCTTTTGAACAACAACGCGTCCACAACAGCAGTCGACAACGAAGGACTCACCCCTTTCTTAAAGGCTGTCGAATGCGGACACAAAGACTGCGCGAATCTCCTCATCGAATGCGGCGTCACTGTCAACTCCTCCGACAAACAAGGAAACACAGCACTTCATATAGCAGCTCGCTCCGGATTCTACAATATTGCCTCACTTCTTCTAAAAGAAGGGGCAAACATCAATGTGCCAAATAACGTAAGAGAATCCCATTTTTGTATATCTTATCTATCATCATTTTTAGAGCGGTGAATACCCACTACATATGGCAACCAACTGCGACCATCGTGAAATGGTCGAGCTCCTCATCAAATACAGTGCCAACGTTGACGTCTTAGATCAGGAACGACGGACACCATTGATGCTTGCTGCACGGAACGGTTTCTCGACCATAATCAAAGTTCTTATCGACAACGGAGCCCTTTTAGACGCTGCAGATTCCAATGGTATTTAATCCCAATTTCATTTCGCTTATTTCAATGTAGAAGTTTGTAAAAATGCTTTTAGTTTTTTGTAGAAAATAGTTTAAATAAGTGTACAATACATTATTATTTATCTGCATTGTTTTATTTTCCTTAAAAATGTAAATAAGACGTATTTTTCTGCTCATTGCATGTTTGGGCAGTTATATAAATGAACGCTTTTGACATCATTTTGCTCTGCTACCAAGAAAAAGGGAAGCCTTTTAAAACTTGCCTGATATTATTGATTCTGGCATCCTGGCAACACAAAATGGAGAAGTAGCTTTTCATAAAACTGGTCACGTTCGACAATTTTCTCTATTGTGGATGCCTTTTTCAATAGGTTGAATGTGAACTTTTTTTAGGTTGGACTGCAGAAGATTACGCTCAATTCGGCGGCCATCAAGACTTAATCGACTTATTGAAAGTGCTCAAAAACGAAGAGAGTCTGGATCACAGCGACAAATTAAGCGTGCAGTCGTCGGATCAGTCCGAACACGTCAATTTCGAGGTTCGAGCTCGTTTTTGTATGGCGAACCCTTAAAAATTTTGCCTTTTAGAACGCCAACGGTGAGCTCAACGAAGAGCACGATTCGCCCAAATCGTGCGTCATACCGCCGCCGTTGGAACCGCCAAGAAGCTGGGATCTCATCCAGTCAGGAGTCATCGACCAGGTCTGATTGTTCCCCCTTTTATCGTTTTCCCATTTGTGCACCGATACCTTTGTGCACGTATACCTAATTGGCTCTTGGGTCCCAAATGGGTTCTTTGGAATGACACTATAGGCTGCATCACTCGTAAAAATCGGTAAAATTTTTTGTGGTACTTCATAGCAGCTAGTTTTCAAGGGAGTCTAAATTAAAGGGTCGCGAATATTCCTCCTTGAATGCTAAGATGTTCCCATTTCTCAAGGGGTTTTATGCCAGATCGAGTATCAAGACGTTCTATCTGTGGAGAGCGGTTGTCCTGGAGTTAAAAATATGCTAACTAATAAGTTTTTATTAGGATGGAGTCGAAAGGAGAAAAGGGATGTTAACCCTGGGTTTAAAAAGGGAAGAAAGCGGTAGTAGCGAATACATGTCGCCTTCTGCGTTAAGCCCAGCAGGCGAAATTCCCATCGACATAACGAGGTTGAGTCCCGAGCCAAACCGCTCCCTTTTACCGACTCCTGAACGACGAACGAGATCGCCTTTAGAACGAGCCCATTCCCTCGACCTTTCTTCCGATCAAGATTCACCTATTAATGTAAGAACCATTCCTTTCTTAGTGGTGTCTAATTTTTCTCTTTTAGGAAAAGAAAGAAGATTTCGAAGTCAAAATAGTCCACGAGCTCCTCAAAGAAAACCAGTTCAAAGATAAATACCCTTCAGACAACAATAACACCTTGATATTAGACAATACAATGCCACCAGACGAATTCGCTTCCAATAACAACGAAGAATTTGACACAAAAATGACAAATCACAATCAAAATTTGAACAACTACACACATGAAGAGAAGATATTCAAAATGGGGACATCACAATCCTACGATAATTTGGAAGAAAGGATCAGCTACGATACAGCGGTTTCTTCATTCGATAACGATTACGAAGGGAAGAGTTTGAGCATCGAGATAATCCAGTCAACAGGTAATTTAGACGAAACGCTATCAATTTGTACGGTACCGACGAAAAATTTGTTCCGTGAATCTCACTCTTTGGAGTTGCTCGAAAACAGCGATGAAGACGTAAAATCGTACAAAAATAAAAGGCACGTAAGGAACAAGTCGATAACGCTTTCGGGGCAGCCTCAATTTTGGAAAAGTGTCGACGTCCTCCATAAACCGTCTTACGAACGCGGTAGCATCGACGCCCAGCTTGTCTGCTACGATGAAGCATTAAGGCAGTTGGCAGAAGTCGCCATCCAGAAGCCAAAAGAGCCGCCAAAACCGCCAGAAAGGACCGTTTCTAATGAGAGCAATTCTCCAAAAGAGAAGAAGCATAATAACAGCGTTGATATAGACGCCGAGTTTGAAAATGATGACCTTAATTACGCTCCGTTCCCTGTGGAGTTGGAAAACGAGCTCGAATCTTTGGAAGGAGCTTTTCCTCCTCCACCGATGCACTTTTTGGAAAACGACGATAACGAAATCATTGGTCTCCAATGTGATCATGAAATCCTCGAAATAAGCCTACCACCACCGATTTCAATGCTGACTCCCATTAAAGAAAACCAACAAGAAAATGATTCATTGTCAATTAATGTCGATAGTAACGCGAGCAGTTCGACAGATCATCCGATCCAAGATGACCGCCCGACAAGCACGAGTCCTCAATATTTGGTCGACGACGTCTTCCTTGAAGACGGCCACATACCAGACCGTTACGACAAATACTTTGTCGACGTAAAAGCGTTAAATATACAACCCGCGAACGTCGACCTGAGCCAATTATTGTTCCCGTCCGACGATAGCCCGACTAAAAAACACGAAAAATCCAAGAGTCCTGAAGCCGGAAAACCGTCAAGTAAGTTCCCTTTAAATTTTGTCATTGGTGGTGTTTGTCATGTTAACCGAACGGGTACGGGTTTTATTTTGGATAAATCAGAAAGCGAGAGCGAGCCTCTGGCCAGACCCTTGAGGCGAAAACGAAAACAGCTTCTTGCAATGAGAGGTGCCGGGGTTGGCGGCTCGAAAGATACCGATAATGAAATTGATGATGTTGAAGATGACGAAGACTCGGAAGAAGAGGACCCACCATTTTGGCACAGCACGGACAAAGGAGGATACTTCGCGAGGCAAAACACAGTCGTCACATTATCATCAAAACCAAGGTAAATCATTATATTGACACTATAGATTCAGTCTTCCATTGGATCCTATCACGTTTCTTCTTTTCCACTCCCAGACTCTCTTTCCTCTCCACCACTTCTTGCTCTTCCGGCAACTCAGGAGTGCAGGACACACTGATCTCCCTCCCACATTCATTCGCATCCTCTTTCCTTTCATGCAGCGTAAAATAATCGATATCCGAACTTGAATCCGGCAAAGCCCTATAAAGCGGGCATCCACATTCCGATCTCATAGCAAATTTTTCGATCTCTTGCTTCATCCTTTTGGTCAATCTTCGCCCGAGATTCAATTTAGGATATCTTTCCAATACGTCGTCCAAAAAGTCCGTGTTTGCTTTCAATATTCCACACTTTGTTATCACGATTTTTTTGGTCGGAGCACCACTTGCAGTCCCATATTCTTCAATCTACACAATTTTTTTTAAAATGTCACTTTTTTTGTAGTCACTTACACTCCTTAGAGTTCCCAAACTGACGACGACTCGGCCAAAAACTGTAAATTCTTTATTGCAAACGTCCAGCCTGGTGAAAGAAATCAGAAACTGGGAATGGTTATGTCCAGGCTTTAGAGAGAAAGATGAGACGACTCCTATAAATAAATGCAGGCTTGTCTTGGTGTAATTTAACCATACCTGGGCCATTGAATTGAAGAAAGTTGTTTTCGTTTGGATAGCATTCATCAAAAATGGAATAAACTCCGACTCCTGTCTTTTTAGTCACGTCCCCAGCGACGCAAGCGAAACCTTTTTGAATCCTATGAAAGGGACTCCCTACATACGATTTTCCATCAAAACCGCGGACAAGGCTCAAAAAATGGTCCGACTGTTTTGGTGCCCAGTCGCGATAAACTTCGATCAACAGCCTCCCTAGCTTCCGTAGTCCCATTTTATCGTGGACGCCGATGTCCAAAAAACATCGAACCCTTTTCGGCTCGCAAGGAGGCAACAAATTCGGCTTCGGCAAAGAAGGGTTTATAATATCCCATCTTTCCAACGGAAGCAAAAAATAATCTTCGTTATAATACTCGGGATGGCGAGCAGAAAAAATAATGTTTTGCAAATTTTTCATATACTGTCGCTCAAGATGTTTCCTATTGTATTGCGATTCCTAAAAACAAATAAAAATTGCTGGCTTCCAAAAGGAAGCTATTGCGGTCGGTGCCATGGAGGCCCTGATCACGAATAGACCCTGGAGACTCTGTCGCACCGACCGCAATGGCTTCATTCCCTTTGAAAATCAGCTAAAAGCCCTTATAATCCAAAAAATAAACCTTGATTTTGAAATTTTCATAAATCTTTTTGTTCTCCGCTTCTATCCATTTGTTCTGGTTAAGTCTGATAAAGTAATTTGTAGATTTGATCAACGATGGGGATGTGCAGTCGACTTTTCCCTAAAAAGCGATTAGAATAGCAAAATTATTTATGATTACGATGGTCCTATAAATCGTATTTATTTCCTTCAATAAATTCGTGTTTAGGGTGTCAATGACATCGATCCTTCTCGTATCGGAATCCAAAGCTCCCGGATTGTAGTAAAACGTCGTTGGAAGATAAGGGGCAGAATTGTCGATTTTCTTTTCTGGATCTTTAATCTAAAAAGTCATTAGACTTTTTTGTTGGGGATGAATAATACCCTTTCTAGATGCCCCATGTAGGCTTTCTTTTCCGCCTGGTTCCTCGTCCCATCGAAGTTCATGTTAATTTTATTTCGGTTCATTGTAAGCAAATTTTGACTATTGGAAAACAAAAATTTAAAATGTCTCACATGTAGATTTCATGATAAGCTTTTGTGTTAATTTCTTGCCTTCATTTCAGCAAAGAATTTTCATTGGCTGGAAGTTCGCAATCGAAACTGGGAGGTGAGATGATAGAAAAAGTTTGAAAGATTTTAAAATGGTTTGTAGGGACGAGATCGAGTAGTGAAGGAGAAACAGCGAGTGCGTCGGACACACCGAAGCATTCGACATCACCACTTGTAACAAAAAGTCAAAATGGTTATTTGTAACTAATTTATCGTTGTAGCCTTTAAAAGGTCCTTTGCATCCGCACCACTGTGAAGTTTATGCCGAAAAGGGTAAACTGGAAGAAACCGCTGTCGTGCTGCTCGATAAAGCGGAAAGGCTCAAGTATGAACTTGAAGACTGCAGACAGGCCGAGGCGTCCAGAGATGATACAATATCCATACTTCAGAATCAGGTACAGACTCATTTTTAGAGGTTTCCTTAAGCTGTTTTGTAGATATCGAGGCTTGAAGGTCGATATGCTAGAGCACAAGAGGAATTATGCATGCTAAGGCAAAGGGCAAGCACTGCCGAAGTCGAGCTAAATCACTTAAGAGAACTTTGCACCAATGTATGAACTTTTGCTTCCTTTTTATGTTTCAAACTTTCTTTTTAGCTGACGCGTGATAAAGCGGAGATGTACAAAGAGCTTTCGAAGAGATTCGACATCGCGAGCTCGCAAGTGGAAGAGCAAGAAGATGTCAATTCTCAAGCGCAGAATCACCTCCATTTTATGATAGTAAGCTTATATATTTGCAATCTGCTAATATTTTTCGTAGAAGCATCTTGAAGAGGCGAAAAGACAGGAAGAGGAGAAGACCCAACGTCTGGTCCATCATTTGGAAGAAGTACTGCTCACGAATCAAAGTATGCTGAAAGAAAGAGAAGGTCTCATCGCTCAAAATATCGCAGACGTAAGAAAACTCCAAGAAGACACCATATGCTGGAAAGAAAGGTACACAAATTGCGTTTAAAATTGGCCAAACGTTGCTTTTGTAGATATGAAGAATTGGCAGCAAAGTTGGAGATGGTGGAAAGCAACCAAGATCCGAGACTGATTGAAGCTCAAGATACGATTGCGACTTTGAAGAGAACCATAGCGATACTGCAGCAGGAAAAGTCGATGCTGAATCCTCGATTATTGGTAACATTTTTTTCATATGACCCAAAATTGTTACAAATTCATAAATTCTGCAATGTCAAACACCAAAATTTCATAGTAAAACGTTATGCTTCAAAATTACTGCGGTCAGGAAAGGAGCTTCCATGATGCTATTAGTTCTTCGACCGTTGACAGTGAGTGGAACAACGTCGTCAATCTTTTCTTCGAGCTTCGAGACTTGCTCGACAACTGCAACAAAGAAGCTCAGCATTCGTGGGCGATCATCGATAAAGTCCAGAGAAGCGCGTCCATAATCACGTTAGAACTGGAAGACTTGGAAAGGGAAATCAGCGATCAAAGCGTCGACAGCGAGCCCGACACCATCGGCATCGAGCCTTACTGCGACCACCTTTTGAACTCCCTTTACTTAAAAAAAGAACAAGTTTCAGTCGAAACTCAAGTCGAAACATGGAACAAAGAAAGCATCCTTCAAAAGATCAAATGTCCAATTTACATGACACCTCAGTTGGAACAATTCGCTGCATACTTTACACAGAATAACGTCATATGCACAAATATACAGAGCCTCATACAAAATGCTGTGACGGTCGAGGTAATTCCTGAACCGTACATCAGACGTTTTTATTCTTTGGATGAGAATTTTATCCAGATGTATTCTTTGAGCAGGTACGACGTCATAAATCCGACTTGTTCTCGAAGCATCGATTGCCTCGAATCTTTATTAAATCGCTGCGTAATAACAGAATTGGACGACTGCTACGAGCTAGAGTGCTACAACGCTTTGGCGTACAAATCTGAAGACGATGCGCGATGTGAGGTTCCAGTGCAAAAGACGAAATTGATCAAATACTGTGAGTTTTCGGATATTAGGCTGATCGATGGGACTGAAAGGGTTGCGGGAAGGCTGAAGACGGAATCCCCCGAGCCGTCAGTGGATAGGGATAAGAGTGAGGTAAGATTTATCGCTTCGGTGAAGCCAAATGATGAAAAAGGCCGACGAAAGGCATCGAAAGCGAAAGAGCCAAGAGAACGTGTGAAGACACCAGCCATTGAACAACCCAAGGCGACCACAAAACACCAAAAGCCAGTACCAATACCAGTTGTTAAGCCACCAATACCAGTTGCTAAGCAACCAATGCCAGTTGCCAAGCGACTTGCTAAGCAACCGACACCAGCTGCTAAGCAACCTATGCCAGTTGCAAAGCAACCAAAACCAGTCACTCCTCCATCCAAGACCACTATTTCTGATAAACCCTCTCCGAAGCCTCCGTCTCCTAGGTCCAAAGTTTATGCAAGAAAACCTCCTTTTGCCAACCCACCTAAGAAACCTAGGAAAGTACCAAAAGCAAAAACCAGCATTGAAATAACATCAGATTTATCTGCTGAGGAAGTCAAGGAAGAAGAGATCGAAGAAAAGAGAGAAGAATCCGAAGAAGAAGTCGAAGAATTGCAGGACGAAGAGGTTGATGAATGCGAAAAGTACTATCGAGATAGTTACGACTCTAGAGATTTACCGGAATGTGATTCCGAGATGTACACTTCGAAACCAAGAAGAGTTTCACCAAATGGGGCTCGAGTGGTAACCTTCGATTGTGATCAACCATTCGTACATAATAGAAATCGTATGGACGACTGTGATGATAGAATCGTCGATTGTTACGACCATGGTCGAGCTGTTTGCGATGAACGTTACTACGATGACAGAGTGTACCAATGCGATGACCAGGCTGTCGATTATGACGACCAGATGATCGACTGTGACGACATACTAGGATACGACAGCCCAGTCGAAGAAGTCGACAATCGAATTTACAAACGTAGTATCGACAAACAGGATTTCAACCGAAGTGTCAAACAGGATATCAACCGAAATGTCGACGAACGAGGCTACAGCCGCAGTGTCAAACAGGATATCAACCGAAGTGTCGACGAACGAGGCTACAGCCGCAGTCCCAAACAGGATTTGAACCAAAGTGTCGACGAACGAGGCTACAGCCGCAGTCCCAAACAGGATTTCAACCAAAGTGTCGACGAACGAGGTTACAGCCGCAGTCCCAAACAGGATTTCAACCAAAGTGTCGACGAACGAGGCTACAGCCGCAGTCCCAAACAGGATTTCAACCAAAGTGTCGACGAACGAGGCTACAGCCACAGTGACGAACAGGACTTCATCGAAAGTGTCGATGAACAAATTTTCAGCCAAAATGTCGAGGAAAGGAACTTTGATGTGGATGAACGAATTGTCGATAGAGGAGATCAAATTATTACTTTAGGCGAACAGAGCCGACAGTTGGTCAAGAAAGAGTCCATCCCTCCGGAAAAAAGTTATTTAGGGCAAAAAGGGGACTACGAGCCCATAGGGCGAGAACCTTCACTGTCGCAGTACAGAAAAAGCAGCGAATTTGGACAGACGATCAACATCTCCGAACAAAAAATCGTTACCGACAGCCCTCAAAACTATCGAATCGTGGTCGGCTCCAACGTTAAGTACTCTCCAACCAAGCAAAACGAAACAAAGCAAAAATCGAACTATGACCGCACACAGGGTTTAGTCGTCTGCGACGTCAAAGCCAAGGTGCAACCAACATCCGAAGAGCTATCGAAAGGAATACAAACTGAAGATGTCAAAAAGAAACTTCAAAATCAAGAGACGTCGACAAAAAAACGAAACATGATAACGACATCGACCCAGTATGACGTCATCCCTGAAATAACAACGGAAACAAAGTTGGTCACATTTCCCAGTCGAAGAGAATCCAAAAATCAAGAAACGAACACAATCTCGACCAACCCTTCTTACCACAGCTATCTCGCTTTAGCCGACAAAAAACACAATTTTTGCCAAATCAAGCGAATAAGATTCAAAAGCAAAAGCACCCAGTTGACCCCCGAAGACATCCTTTATTTCAAAAGATTGAAAAAAATGCTCAAAAAATCTCAAACTTCAGTCATGTCTTCAAGTTTAAAAAACTTCTTTTCGAAATTCGTGAACAAAAATATCCTCTCGATGAACCTCGAATTGGACAAACTCACCCATCTCGAAATCAAAAACGCAAAAAAACTTTTCACCAACATGATATCATTTTTGAGAAAAAGCGACGTCGAAAACGCCGACATCCGCTTAGAAGATTTGCCCACTATGAGCCTCAATTTGGACCCAAACGACTCAATTTTAGAAGCCAAAAGCGACGAAAATATCTCGAAATTGGAATTCAACGAAAATCTAAAGGAAAATTTGAACGAAGCTTTAGGAAATCATTTAAAACCAAATTTAGACGACATCCAGAATGAAGAAAAACTACCACCCAACATCGAAAACTCCCCCTCAACCAGCCAAAATCCTTCAGAACCAAAAATTTCCCCAAAAAACGACTTGCTAATATATCGCCCAAAAAATTCCAAAAACGAACTTTTCTTGAAATGCTCCGAATCGAAAAGAAAGATTTTGAAAAAATATTTCCAGAAATGTAAAAGCCAAGGTATGCCTGTGACGATCGAAAAGCTTTTTCGAGATCTGAAACGTAAAACGAAAGTGAAGTTCAAACGCAAAGATGATTTTTCATTTCGAAAGTACATTTCTCGTCAGCAAGCTTCATGCGAGAAAGAAATTGTAAACATCCTAAAAAAACTCAACGACGACGAACATTTAAAAGAAGACAGCCAAATTTGGCTCACAAAATGCCATCATAAGCTATTAGTGTCACTCGAGCAGCTCTACTCCAACGACTTCAGCACTGATAAAAAACGCAAAAGTCAATTTTCCCAACAAGCCAAAGCACTTCTCAAAAAGCTCAAAGAAAAACAGGCTTTAAAAGATGGCAACAAAAGTGAAGAAATGACGCAGAAAACGTCAAAGGCAGAAAAGCCACAGACTTCAAAAAAAGCAAACATTTCATTAAAAAAGAAACAAAATTTAGCCCCAAAACCTTCAATTTCAAGACCAACTACTAAAAAACTGCAAACTTCAAGACCTATCAGCAAAGCAAACAGCGAAAAATTGAAGAAAACAGAAACTTCAAAAGTCCTAGAATCTAAAAAACTAAGTTCAAATATGGATAAACTAGTTTGCTTGAGGCAAAGCATTTCAAGACAGAATAGCGAAGCAGAAAATTTACAAACTTCAAATAGTGAAACCAAAAGTGAAATCGTACAAACTTCAAGGCCAAATACGAAAAGCGATTCTTTCCAAACTTCATGGCCAAATAGTGACAGCAAAAGTGGAAGTTTGGCAAATGAAGTCAAACCAACTTCTAGACCTAACAAAGTCAAAAATGAAAATTTAAAACGTCCAAGAGAAGCAAAACTTCATCTAGAAACTTTGAGGCCAAATAGTGATACTGAAAGTGAAGTTTTAAGGTCAAATAGTGAAGTAAAACGTAAAAATTTGGAAACTTCAAATAAACGTGAAAACTTGCTAACTTCAAATCACAGCGAAGTAAAAACTTCAAGGCCAAATAGTGAAGTTAAAAGTGCAAATTTATTGACATCAAAGCCAAATATCGAACCGCTGAGGCCGAATAGTAAAGCTAGAAGTCAAATTTCACAAACCTCAAGGCCAAATAGCAAACCGAAGAACGAAATATTGCCAACAAAGCCAAAATCGATCAACGAACCAATGAAAATTTCGAGGCCTTCGCTTGAAAAATTGGGTATTCCAATTTTAGGCAATAAACCATCATTTTTAAGACCAAACGAAGAAAAACCAACGACTTCGAGGCCAAATAGTAAAACCTGCGAATCACAAAATTTGAGGCCAAAAAGTGTTAAATTGCAAACAACGAGGCCAAAATCGACCAATAAAATAGTTCAAGTTTCGATTCCTAGTTTGAAGGAAAGCAAACCTTCAAAAAATGAAAAGTTACAGATTCCCAGGAATAAGAAGTCTGACGAGAAAATTCCGAAGCAAGAATTTGAATTAAACGTCGATTTAAACGATTTTAACAAGCTTTCCAACGTCATGGACGTTCTAGACGTCGACGTTTATAAAAACCCACAAAACATCTTCAAAACTTTAAGCCAAAGTTCCAACGTCAAAAAAGAAGAATCGAATTCAAAAGAGTCAGGATACAACGAAAGTTTCGAAAAATCAGAAAAAACAGAAGCAGACGTAAAAAACCCTTTGAAAAAATTTTCAAGCAAAAATATCGTTTCAGGGTACAAAAAAGGGAAAAAAAGATTGAAAAAAACGGATAAAAAATCTTTTGAAAATAAAATTGCCGAAATACGTAAAACTCAAAGAAATTATCTAGAAGAGATCGATAACGCGTTGAAAAATTGTCAGAAACCGTCTCGAAATAAAATCTGCGATTTCGAGACACTTTGCGATATTCATGAAAAGGAGAAGATTTTCAAAAAGAAAGATTTCAACGCGACAAAGGAAAAGTTAAAAGAATGCATAAAAGGTCAGGACATGAAAATCGGAAGGTCGAGAAGCTACGAAAATTTGAAAAAGGAAAAAGAAGACATAAAACGTTTCGTATCTCAAGAATCCTACAAAATGATTCTGATTCAAAAATGCGAAAGCAAAGACATACAAAGTGTCAGTCGTTTCAAACCGCCAGACTACAAAAAAGACGAAAAATGTTCCATCAGCTTTTTCTCGAGCGAATCGTACAGCATTTCGTACAAACCGAGCGAAAAAATTTCAGTGAAAGATTACGAAAGGAATTCGGAAGTTAAAAATATTAGTAAATTCCAAAGGGAGATTCGCGATTTAAAAAGGGATATCGAAAGGAAAATCGAAATGGAAAAAAGTGAAGGTTTCAGGTCGAGTTTGGATTCCATCGAATTTTGGAAATCGCTTGAAAAGAGTTCGAAAAAAACCGAAAGAAATACCGACTTTTCTGTTTATACTAACCTGACAGGAAATATGGTTTCCGAATTGTGTTTTGACGATGAAAAAAATAAAACGAAAAATCTAATAAATAAATGGGAGAAAAAAGGTGAATATGATATCTATCCGGAAGCTGTGTCGAAATGGTTGAAAACTCCCAGCATAGAAGAGATGGAAAGACAAAAGAAAGAGAAGATCAAAAAGAAAAGGGAGAAAAAGAAATCTTCAAATTATACACCGACGCGACCTTTGTATTCTCACCCTTCGTCTGAACTTTTGAGCACCAAAACGTACAAAAAAGAAAGTCCAAAAGGGGATTTCAGAAATATAAAATTGGTTCCAAAATTTAACGACGTCCTTCAAAAAAATTATAAAACAAAATTAAAAAAGTCGACGGTCGAGTCGTTCCTGAAGGCTTTGCAAGAATACTGGAGTGTCCTCGATGAAAGCCTTTGTCTTTACAATATGGCGTTGAAAAAAGACAATTTGAAATCGATTAGTAAATTTTATTCGAAAACTAAGCATGAATATTGCAAAGAAAGGTCGATGTTGTTGTACAAGCATTTGGTGAGCGTGGATAAATCGAGGAAAAGGATGTGTGGAGATTTCGTAAGGTTGAGAATCGTGAAAATTTTATTTTTGATTTTTTTTAGGATGGTTCTTCGCCGAAAGCGATGTCGCTGCCGACGAAATACGACAAAGATATGAAGAAAGTCGATTCTAAGCATAAAGTGAACAAGACGACCCTTGAATATGTTAAAAATGAGCTTGTGACACTTAAGTCGCAAATTAACCGGGGACTTTTTGCCGAAATAAGGAATGAAATAGCCAATTCGTCCATGAATGAAAGTGAAGTAAGTACATAAATGAGAAGATAAAAAAATTTGGAATTCTTGATTCAGTTTTGCGCTTATCCCTACTCAAAAGTTCGCTTATTGATCCGTTGATATTAGTGCATCTAAACGGTCCAACCAGCCCAAATATCCCGAACCGTCCAAACAGCTCGAATCGTCCAACAGTCCAAACCGACCAAACCGTCCCAACATCCCAAACAGCCCAAATCGTACAACAGTTCAACCCGTCCAAACATCCCATATCGTCCAACAGGCCAACCAGCCCAAACGGTCCAACCAGCCCAAACAGCCCAAATCCTCCTTCAGTCCAAACGGTCCAACCAGCCCAAACATCCCAAACCGTCTAAATATCCAAAGCGTCCAAACAGAACAACTCCTCCATCAGTCTAAAGCGACTTGTTGACGCTTTAAATAAAATAAGTACGTCTTCAAATATTTAAATATATTTTTCGACTAAACTTTTATTACATATGTATTTCTACATATGTTAGTAGCTACGTCGTCCGCTACAAGTCCAAACGGTCCAACCAGCCCAAACATCCCAAACCGTCCAACCAGCCCAAATATCCCGAACCGTCCAAACAGCTCGAATCGTCCAACAGTTCAAACCGTCCCAACATCCCAAACGGTCCAAAAAGCCCAAACATCCAAAAACGCCCAAATCGTACAACAGTTCAACCCGTCCAAACATCCCAAATCGTCCAAGCAGCCCAAACAACCCTAACAGTCCAACCAGCCCAAACATCCCAAATCCTCCAACAGTCCAAAACGGTCTAAACATCCCAAACATCGCAAACCGCCCAAACAGTCCAAATCCTCCAACAGTCCAAACGGTCGAAACAGCCCAGACAGCACAAACATCCCAAACGGTCCAACAAGCCCAAACATCCCAAACCGTCCAAACATCCCAAATTGTCCGACAGTCTAAATCCTCCAACAGTCCAAACGTTCTAACCAGCCCAAATATCCCAAACCGTCTAAACATCCAAACCGTCCAAACAGACCAACTCCTCCAACAGTCCAAAACGGCCCAAATCCTCCAACAGTCCAAACGGCCGTAGCAGCACAAACATCCCAAACGGTCCAACCAGCCCAAATCGTCCAACAGTCCAAACTGCCCGAACAGCCCAGACAGCCCAAACATTCCAAACCGACCAAACGGTCCTACCATCCAAACCTTCCAAACGGTCCAACCAGCCCAAACATCCCAAACCGTCCAACCAGCCCAAATCGTCCAACAGTTCAAAGGTCCAACCAGTGCAAAAATCCCAAACAGCCCGAATCGCCCAACAGTCCGAACGGTCCGACCAGCCCTAACATACCAAACCAGCCAAAGAGCCCATAATCCGACCAAACCAACCAAACATCCCAATCCGTTAACCTATCGACCCAAGCACCTAAAATGACCAAGGGGCTTGAAATACTAACCGCCAAGCAGAACTGTCTAGCTGGTTTTTAACAGAACTTTAGCGCCGTGCCTTCTTATTTCACTATAAGTTCAAAACTGTGCTTTTGGAACATTTTTTGAAGTCTTATTAATATTTTAAGTTCCTAAAAAACTAACGAAATTTCAATGTCGCAGCTTAAAAAAATCATCCAGTCCATCGATTCGGAATTGGACAAGATCAAATCGTCAGAAAAACAAATTGACTTACTCATTCAGGATATAAAGGTAAACATTTTGTTTAGTTAAAAATTCAGATTTTGATGTTACTTTTCCAGCAACGGATCGAACTGGAAGGTGATTTGGACGACCTGCAGACGCGTTTCGAGAAAGATTTCGTCTCAAAATTCGAGTACGAATGTTCGAAAATTAGCCAGGACGAAGCCCTCAAAAAACTCAAACAGGAAGCGATCACCGAAACGAAGAACCAACTCAACGAGAAACTCACAGAAATCAACGACCTCATCCAACTTCAAATTCAAGAGCAGTCTCGTCAAGAAAAGGAACGCAACAACAGCGAGATCTCTTTGAGGAAAAAACTCGAACACATCGGCGACGTCCTTCAGACAGAACTCAACAACATTCAATCAGTTTTATCAGGTATTTTATTCTTATCATAAAAACAAAAAATTAATTCCTCAAAGGATGTCAAAACGAACCAGAAAACGAAAAGAAAGACGCCAAAAGTAAAGAATACAACAGAAGAAGAAACATGTTTGAAAAATCGTTTTCAAACGAAGAAAAGTAAGTCGATTTCTCTTTTATTATTTTACACCATAATTATTTTAGGGATGAAAAAAATATAAAAGAAACTTCTCCCAAAGGAAAAGGTAACATTTTCCCAACTCAAAAGTTTGAAACTAAAAACTCATTTTCAGGTAGTGTCGTAAAAGCAAAGCAATCTCTCGAAGAAAAAATGAATGAAGATTTAAAAGATAAATATTTAAAGAAAAAGTGATGTTGAAAAAAATTTGTTAGTCGTTTTTAGAAAAAAAAATGTTACCAATGATCAATTATAATGATAATCATGTGTGAAAGTAGATTTATTTAAATTTTGTTTCTGAAATGGTAGAGGGCTGGACCCTCATTTGCACAGTTTCAAGTCATGAAGCGATAGTTAGTTACCGTGTAACTTATTTTGTATACCGAAAGGCTTATTAGGAAATGAGGACGAATGTTTCGGCTGAAGTGACCGCCAGGGTCGCACTGTCGAATCTACTAGCGCCTCCAAGCGGAATTTCACTTTATTTTTTGATGTTTTTTTTTGTTTCGATTCTTCTAAATGACTCCATAAGTCATCTAATATGCACATAGAATAGTTCCTTAAAAATATATATTATATTATATAAAAATGACGGGTTTTTATGTCCTTATAAGGACTTTATGTTTGTGATAATTTCTTTTTTTTTACTAACTTTAGCTTTTTAAATTGTTACAAACAAATTTTTAAATTTTATCATTTTTAAAGCACTTGTGATGATTTTAGCTCGTTTATATCTTTTTATTTAGAAAAATAGCGTTTAAAAAGAAATAGGTAGTTCAAAATAAAGAGAAATTTGTACATTTTAAATTATTTCAAATAACGGAGACTGAAGACCTAAAAACACCCTGAAAATCCAAAGTCGCCAGTGGCTGAAAATTAAATTTTTTTTAGCTAATTTTGATGCCTTCGGTTGGGCGAAGAATTCAAAATACTTAGGCTTTAGTCAAAACCCCAAATAATTTTAAAATGAATAGAAGCAATTTTGTAGTTCTTGAAATCTAGGAACGCGGTAGCGTTCCGCCCCTCCAAGCAAATAGAAATTACCTATTGTTAAATTGTTTTTAATTCTAAAATTTGTTGTGTAAATATTTTTCTGTTAAGTACTTAATGTCTTCCATTTAGTTCGTTTCGTTTTCTTGTGTACCAAAATTTGGTCAATTTTCAATATTCGACTAATTCTTAAGTATTTCCTATTTATTTAAAAAGAGCTCCCTAGTTTTTAGCAACTTACCAGAATTTTTGAGCGGAAAAGAAACTAGTGAGGCCGCCCTCAATGAGATTTTCCAATTTAGAAGCTCCAGAAGATCTGGCTGGACAGTTTTTAGCACTTTAACAGAAAAAAAGGGATGAAAATAGATACAGGAATGTCTCATAGGCTAAAATCTAAAAACGTTCAAATTGTACTTATAATGCACAATATGGTCAGTTCCAGCATAAAAATGATCTAAGAGGAGTAGATTTGCTGCTTTCGAGGATTTTTTTTTTATTCAAGTAGATATTGAAGTTTACAAATAAGCACAATATTGCTCAAAAACTAATTTAAAAGATGCTAAAATCATTTTACTTCCATTTTCTTTCGTTACCTAAAACAACGACTATTTCTTGCAATTTTCGTCGACATAAACCTGAAGTATTTTTGTATTATTGAGATGAAATGCACAAAATTAAAATGGGCTTAAAAGAAAAAAAAATTTATATATTTTGTTATTTTTTAATCTATTCGACTTTGTAACGTTTCGTCCTTTTCAAGTGGCAAATTTTTATCTTAAAAAATATTTTATTTAGAAAAATTAGATTTTAGATGAGTAAAGGAAAAAACGTCTTTCTTACGTATAATAAAAAATAGTTGACTCCATTTTTTACAATAGGAATGCTCAAAACATGACTAAACTCATATCAAAAGTGCTATAGAGCTTTTTTTAGAATTTTCATTTATTTAAACTTTATTTCTCTTCCCAATAATTGTAATGCCTAATTTAAGAAACAAAGTATTATAAAAGAAACTAATCAGTATTGTTCTTAGGAAATGGCTACTATATACAAAAAGTGCAACAATTTTTGTTTCCCAGAAATGCACTTGTCCCGAAATTAGTGTAAACTTAGTGAAATTAGACGATATTTAACTTTGAAAAATTGTTATTCATGTTCTATGAAATATATTTTGTAAAGGGACTTGTTAATATACAAATTTAGAATAGAAAGTTTAACAAAAACGAATAACAAAATGTTGTAGTTACTAAAAAAAAAAGAAATAAATTTTTGAACTTCTGAGTGTATAAACGTTTTTTGGATAAATGCCTTCTAAAATGGGTCTGAAGAAAACATTCTAGAATGATGGAATCACCCCATAACCTCAACGTCCTGAAAACTCCCCCCTTCAAAGCCAGTAGCCACCAATTACACCCTTTACCAAGAGGAATAAGGCTAAGCCCTTTTCTTGGACCCCCAAGAAACAGTTTATTCACACTATAAAAATCCAAACCTTTCGGCTTTTCCTAATCCCAAGACAGTGTTGCCAGATGTACCCCCCCCCCTTGTCATAAACTTCCTAATCTGGCAACTCTGAAAATAGGTAGTCCAATAGGAGATAAATCGCCCAATCTGGCAACACTGGATTGAAAAGTACGTTATCAAATTTGAGATAAAAATCGCCAAATCTGGCAACACTGGACTGCACCAAGTGCTAAATATAGTCCAATTTGAAATAAATCGTCTAATCTGGCATTACTGGGCTTTGAAAAATACCTTCCTAGTCCAATTTGAGATGAATCTCCCAAACTGGCAACGCTGGACTTTGAAAAAGTACCGACGTAGTCCCATTTGAGATAAATCGCCCACATTATTATTGGACTTTTACAAGTTCAATGTTGCCAAATTGGTAAAATTATCACAAATTGGACTACATACATTTTTTAAAATTCCAGTGTTGCCAGATTGGGCGATATATCTCAAACTGGATTCCATATTTTTAAAAGTCCAGTGTCGCCAGATTGGTCGATTCATCTCAAGTTGGTCTACGTACTTTTACAAGTTCAATGTTGCCAAATTGGGCAATTCTTCTCAACTTGGACTACAATTTTTTTAAATTCCAGTGTTGTCAGATTGTGCGATATATTAAGAGTGTACTAAAGGCCCCGGTTTTAGTTTTCTCCGATTATCTCCGGTTCTACTCAAAAAATTTTAACAATTTTTTTTTAAATTTCGTTGATTTTTAAATGCCGAACTACTAATGTGCTCCAAAAAATATTTTTCCAGATTTTTTATTTTATTTCTTGTATAAATTTAAAAAAATCAAATTCGACTCCCTTAGGAGTATCTTCAAAAAATATGAGAAAAAACGAGACCAAAAAATCGAAAATCGGTTCATTAGTTCGGGAGCAAATCGGAGAATAAGATTATTCTATTTTTTACAATTAGAGAACCCTTTCAACGAATAAAGACCCTTTTTAACGAAATGTGGCACTTTTTCAACGATAAAGACCCTTTTAAAGGATAATGTGACACTTTTTTAACAGAATTTAAAAACATTTTTAACGCCTAGTTGCTCTAAGGCCCATCACGAAAAGCGGCTGTGGGTGACACTTTTCTACTGCAGATGACGTAACAAACGCGTCATCTTCGTTGACGTCAGCACTGAACTCTGATGTTCGGGCCTCCTAACCTGGAACGTTGAATCCCAAGCTCCGTTTTTTACCGATTCCGTACGTCTCGCTTCTCTGTTTATTTATCATACGTTCCCAAAGGTCTAGGACGTTTAAAAAATCTCTCGGGCCCAGTGAAACCCTTTAAAATCGTCCCTTCGATTTCCACGTGTCCCCTTTTCGTTTCTTCACGATGAGCAACAGCTCGGCACTTTTCGCCTGCTCGAAATGCTTCACGAAACATCCTTTTGAAGAGCTTTCTTCCGGACAACAACTCTGCAAAGTAAGCATTTCCTAAAAATTCAATTTTTTCCCCCATTTAATGGCTTCGAAGATGAAAAATTACGCAATTTTCCATTTTGACCTTGTTTTAAAATAAGCTATGACGTTTTGTTTTTTATTTTTTGCCAAAACATACATTTTGACGTCCATTTTTATTTTTTATAGGATTGCCGAGGAGCTTTTCCGATCGTAAAATGCACTTATTGCCGTTCGGAATTTCAGCAAACAAAGTAAAAAAAGTCAAAAATTTTGTATTCGTTTATTAACTATCTTTTCGTAGCAAAGTGACGAGTACGATATGCAGCAAGTGCGAGCACAATATGAAGCAGTTTGGGAAGCCTGGGGCTTGCGAGTACTGCAACATCATTGCTGCATTTATCGGTAACAAATGCCAAAGGTGTACCAATTCGGAGAGGAAGTACGGCCCACCGGTCACGTGCGAGCAGTGCAAGCAGAAATGCGCCTTCGACCGCAAAGATGACGATAAAAAGGTTTATTAAAATGTCTTTTTAAACTTAAATCATATGAACCGTCCTACGAAAAATGCCAAATTTTGACCATCAATAGCGGCTAAATGGCTGGACCGATTTTTACGACGGAAAGCTTGTTAGACGAGTGTGGGGGAACCAATGGAGGAGAGAGATGGGGGAATGTTGGAGGAGAGTGGGGACCATGGAGAAGTGTGGGAGATTCAAGGAATAGTGGAAGAATAGGAGAGATTCAAGGACAAGGGGAAGAATGGGTGATTCAAGGACCAGGGGAAGAATGGGATATTCAAGGACCAGAGGGAGAATGGGAGATTCAAGGACCAGAGGGAGAATGGGAGATTCAAGGACCAGAGGGAGAATGGGAGATTCAAGGACCAGAGGGAGAATGGGAGATTCAAGGACCAAAGAGAGAATGGGAGATAGAAGGACCAGGGAGGAATGGGAGATACAAGGACCAGGGAGGAAGGGGAGGTTCAAGGACCAGGGGAAGAATGGGAGATTCTAGGACCAAGGGAAGAATGGGAGATTCTAGGACCAGGGGAAGAATGGGAGATTCAAGGACCAGGGGAAGAATGGGAGATTCAAGGACCGGGAGGTTCAAGGACCAGGGGAAGAATGGGATATTCAAGGACCGGGGGGAGAATGGGAGATTCAAGGACCAGCGGAAGAATGGGAGATTCAAGGACCAGCGGAAGAATGGGAGATTCAAGGACCAGCGGAAGAATGGGAGATTCAAGGACCAGCGGAAGAATGGGAGATTCAAGGACCAGGGGAAGAATGGGATATTCAAGAACCGGGAGGTTCAAGGACCAGAGGAAGAATGGGATATTCAAGAACCGGGGGAAGAATGGGAGGTTCAAGGACCAGGGGAAGAATGGGATATTAAAGGACCAGGGGAAGCATGGGATATTCAAGGACCAGGGGAAGCATGGGATATTCAAGGACCGGGAGGTTCAAGGACCAGGGGAAGAATGGGATATTAAAGGACCAGGGGAAGCATGGGATATTCAAGGACCAGGGGAAGCATGGGATATTCAAGGACCGGGAGGTTCAAGGACCAGGGGAAGAATGGGATATTAAAGGACCAGGGGAAGCATGGGATATTCAAGGACCAGGGGAAGCATGGGATATTCAAGGACCGGGGGAAGAATGGGATATTTAAGGACCGGGAGGTTCAAGGACCAGGGGAAGAATGGGAAATTCAAGGACCGGGGGAAGAATGGGATATTCAAGAACCGGTGGAAGAATGGGAGATTCAAGGACCAGGGGAAGAATGGGAGGTTCAAGGACCAGGGGAAGAATGGGTGATTCAAGGACTACCTGTTAGTCAGATCCAAAAATTATTGATGCCAATAGATTTCTCTTTGTAATGGGTGGGATACTTTTTTTGTCATGCCAAAAGTCTGGCAGATAATCCACTCATAATCGGCTGGTCTACTCTAGCTGGTATGCCCTGTATACTGCAGGATCAAATCAGCTTTTCCCAAGGCTTATGACCTTAGTAGCAAGTTATAAACTTGGGTTTTTCTCATTTTTTAACTTTTTTTTCTTTTTTCAGTCACCTTCCCAAGATCCTTCCTTTCCAAGTTCTCCTTCCTCGATTAAGTTGAGTAAATAACTCATTTTCTTTCATTTTTTCTGTCTTAATTTTTCATATTTTGTCATTTGATTTTTGTCGAAGGTGAAAAATTATGTTTGGTTTTCTTTTAAATAAATTGCAGGTGGACGGTAAACTTTTATGTTGGCTTTGTACGCTCTCGTACAAAAGGGCGCTCGCGAAAACAAAACAGAGCGAATCCGAGAGGCGAGGAGCCCATTTGAAAATGTCGGCGAGGACTTCTAGTAAAAGCAGGGACAGGTGAGCATATCAAATCATCTGTTGTCGTTTCTGAAAATTAACGTTTGAAGATTAAGACATAAAAGGCCCAGAGTGGATATGAGCAAAGTTGACATCAGCAGGCATGAATCCAACGACTCCGCTTCTCTCCCACCAGCGAACAAATTGGCCAGAGCGGGAAACCACCGACCACCCGGCGACGTCCTCGACCCCAACTCATCCGACCACGTCGTCGCCATGACGCAACTCAAAGAACAGATGGCCTCCATGCAAAAGCAACTTGTACAAAAAGACTTACTACTTTTAACCAAAGATAAACAAGTAAGAAAACTCAAAAATCAAAACTTTAATAATCCCTTTTTTTCAGATCACCGAACTAAAAGCAAACCATTTTACGATTGAAACCGAACTAAGGAACAAAATGATGAATTCAGTCAAAGAGCACGATAAAAAGGTCGAGACTATGTCTCTCAAAATCAAAAGCCTACAAAAAGAAGTCGCTACTCTCTCAAAAACCCAACGAAAAAATCTCTCGAAAGAAAACAAAGCTAAATTGTTAGTCGATAACAATAATGATACTGGTAACAGCGGCAGCGGAACTGACAGCCCTTTACCGTAGACCCTAAAAAAAAATTTCTAAACCTTATATCCAAAAATTTCACCTTTTAACTTCTCGACGAAGTTTTTTTTTTTAAAACAAAATGTGATTTCGTTTTGGTATTTTTGTAAATGTTTAGAAAAAATTAATTTTTAGCTAAGTTTAGGTTGAAAACTATATTTTTTTGACGTTTTAGCATGGATTGAATTTCTGTGTAAATAAGTCTTGATGATCTAGCCATAATTTATCATTTTTTTAAAATCTTTTATTTATGTATTTATATTCTGTACATAAGTCCATCTATGTCCTAATTTTTAAGATTTCGGAACCCCTGAACTGAACCATCGATTCCACTACAAATGGTTCCTAGTAAGTTCACCTCATCTATTTTCTGTTCTAAAGGTTTGGCAGTAACAAAAAATTGAAGAAGTTATTCCTTACATCGAAGAAATGAAAATATTGAATTGTGGGAAATTCCTTATCTTATTTGTTCACATTTCAAATTTTTGACCAATTTTATCGATATTTATACCAATGGATGCTTTCAAACAACATAAATATTGAAATCGTTCAAAAATTGTGAACATTTAAGTTTGATTATGAAATCGTGAAATTGGCAATTTGTCAAAATTGGCCCCTGGAATATGATGAATTAAAGTGCAATGTTCAAAATTGCAATTTATCTTCTTTTTTTTTCTTTCTTTTCGTTGAACGAACAGTATTTTTGTTTCTCCGATTGTTTTAATAGATTAAGTGATTATCGATAATTAATTTTATTACGGGAAAAATTAGTTGTGATATATTTTAAAATTTGTATGTAAAACCGTTTTATAAAAAAAAAAAATAAAAAATTTAAGATTATGTAAGATCGTTCACCTTCTCCTCCCCTTTCTCCATTAAGTCAACGACCTCTGGAGAAAGAAATGGTTTTACAATACAATTTTCAACATCTTTTCAAACATCCTGTGGAAGATGTGGTCAATTCGTATATGGGCATCCATCGAAATCAGGACGATTTGAAAAATGTCGAAAACATCGATTCTACTATTGAAGGTAAACGATTTTCTGAGGTTTTTTTTCATCTCGAGTGTTTTGCAGATTCAGATACTGAATGTACAAGAAGGAGATTAACAGTCGACAATTATTTTTCGCCTTTTTTTCAAAAAGTGGGTCGATTTTAAGTTGTCGCATGCTTAAGTTAATTAGGGCATAAAAATACAATTATAATATCAAAATCTCCACTTTTATGGGACAGAGCTTTACTTGCGAGAGGAAAAAAACACCCCAAAGCTATTATTAACAGAAGAGTGTTAAAAAGATTTAAATCACTTCTTTAAAAAAGTCTATGAAAATATCCTTTACAGATAAAACTTTTGAAAAAAGATGTGATTGAAGTTTATGAAGAAATCTGGTCTCAGAAGAAGGAGCGCAATTATTGGGTGAGGACGAAAAATTCGACTTGGGAAAATGAGCTCACAATAGCCAAAACAGCTTATATAAGTCCCCACCAGAGCAATAAAAATTGGTAAAAAATCTTATTTTCGCCTTTTCTTTAACGAAACGGTTTTAGGACTGTTTGGGACGAGGCGGGCGTTTTGGATTTAGGACATTTCGGGAAAATTGGCCTCGCATTGGAATTCTACTTGAAAAGGAAACTCGAACGAAATTTACAAAGGGACATGCAACTTATAGAAAAAACATTAAAATAACCAATTTTAAAACCCCAAAAACTTTCTCCTGAAAGTTATTTCCTTTATTTCTTGTTCACATCATAAATACAAAAAATTAATGAACAAAATGTAAAAAATAAAATAAAATTAGTGGAAGACATTGGAATGATTAGGTTTTGGTCCTTTAAACATATTTAGCTACAACGTGTTTTCTAATAAGTACAAAAGCTAAGAATGTACGAATTACATTCTTTTTTGCTAGAATGTTTGAATATCAAGTGACAGAGAGAACCTTGCACCTCTTCCCAAGGAACACTCCCACTGTGGCAATCTACACTCCAAAGGTCCCACTTTGCAGATAAAATTCCATTTAAAAGGAATGTACTAAGTAGTATCATTGAGTATATTTGCTCATGCAAAAAGAGACCTTTGAAAACCTAAAAAAAGCTTTTAGGCCGAAAACGGACATCAAAAAAGTCACATGCATTATTGTCATCTATGGTTCTATATGAAAGTTTAACATTCAATAACTGCGCTGGAATTCGCCTTTGGATTTTCAATGTCATGTTTACTCTGGATTATCTTTAGCTCTAACTGTCCGACTGAAGGGTGTTCCCCTTTTGAGAGTTCTAAAAGAAACCATTATTTTGGGATGAAGAACAATTTAGGTTTTACCTTTGGCGTGATCTAGCGTTCTGCGGAGTACGCTTTGAAGGGATGAAATTGTGTTTTGCAAAGAGACTTTGACGTCGCCTTTTGTTTTGTGGCTCCAGGCAAGGAAAAGAGAGGCGAAAAGGTCACCGGTGCCAGTAAAAGAGGCTTCCAGCTTGGGAATCTTCACCATTACACGCTTTTGTTCTCCATCTATACATAATGATATAAAATTTGACTAAAAATAAGGATGAAAGTACCGATGTTTGAACTGGCAAGGGCTATGAGCTCTTTGTCTGTTCCAAGCTCTGAGGAAGACATGATGACAATTTTGCATCCTTTTTTATGAAAAGAATCCATCGCTTTCCAAGCATCTTGTGTGGAGTTTATTTTCTGGCCTGAAAGCAATCTTAAAAATACGTTCGAATTGATAAGAAAAAAGAAGAAAAATACGAAAAGCAATGAAGCAATGGTAAATACGAAAGAGAGCTCTCAGCTACACTGTGACTGACGGTTTAATTGCCTTTTTGAAAGCGCTTTCCAACGGTATAATGTTAAAATTGGTCAAAAATTGTGAAAGTTATGGGAGTTTATATGTTCCATTCGTGCCCCATTGAAAGTTTCAAAGAAAACATCACATGATTTTTGTAACGATTAACTTTAAATGTCCATAACTTCCTTAATTCTTGACCGATTTACTCGTTCAATACACCGTTGGAAAGCTATTTTAAAGGGCTATCAAAGTTGTTTTACTGAAAATAGTTCTCAGATGACTCCTTCACCCTCAAAAATCAACGTAACCAAAAAAAAAAAAAAATTGAATTTTTTATTTGCCCCAAAAATGGTTACCAACGTTTTGTGGTGTGAGGAACACGATTCTGAAGTCAATTTCTCAATAAAAAAATTTTATCACCTCGTTTTCTTACAAAATTGGCTTCATATTGGGCTTCGAAGGTATTCTGGGCGATAAAATTTTTTAATCGAGAAATCGACTTCAGAATCGTGTTCCTCACACTAAAAAACGTTGGGAACCACATTTTGGGGCAAATAAAAAAAATAAACTTTTTTTTGGCTTTGTCAACTTCGAGTCGATTTTTGAGGGTGAAGGAGTCATCTGAGAACTATTTTTAGTAAAACAACTTTGATAGCCCTTTAAAATAGCTTTCCAACGGTGTATTGAACAAGTAAATCGGTTAAGAATTAAGGAAGTTATGGACGTTTAAAGTTGATGGTTACAAAAGTCATGTTTCTTTGAAAACGTACTCGAACCACCAATTTTAAAATTCTGAAAAAAATGAGGGTTTCTAAAATAAAAATACACGTTTTCTGTTGATATTAATGTGTCACGATTTTTTTAACTACTGTTTTTAATAGAAATGTGAAATTCGCACTCTGGTTTTTCGCATAAAAACGTCCAAAACTGGTCTCAATAATTTTTTTGATCCAGACCAAAAAAATTGGAGTTGTTTCTGACATGTTTTTAAGTAATTTTCGACTTCGCAAAAAAAATTTATTTGATTTCTTCGTCCGAGAAAAAATAAATAGTGACAAAACTTCGCTTTTTCACGTTTTCTGTTATACCTAGAGGCACCCCAGGACCCTAAAATTTGGTAAGTAGGTTTCTTTTTAGATATGAAAGACCCTAAAAAATTACAGAGCGAAAACTCGTCCGCGGCCGATTCGCCTATCTTACCCGACAGGAGCCGAACTTTCAATGGGGCACGAATGGAACATATAAAAGCCCATAATTTCCACTTTTGATTGATTTAATCGGCCAAACTGAGAGCTTCCTAGTTGTATATTTAGCAAGTAGAAAAGCGAAATTGATATTAAGGACACAAACTTACTCGGTTTCATACTGGTTGGGAGTGATGACGTCTGCTAAAGGTAAAATGACATCTCGATAGATGGGAAGAAGACTTTCCGGCACGTACATTTTCCCATTATCCCCCATCACGGGATCACAAACTAAAATTTCAATAAACCAAAAATTCATTTTTAAATAGATCTACCATAAGTTATGTTTGGATTTTCTTGTCGGAGCTGCTTTACTACGAGAGCAATTTTGTTGAGAAATGAAGGTGAGCCAACATAACCAGTAAGCAAATGAGAGTATTTGAGTAGATTGTTGTCCATAAGAGAATCAACTAGTTCAGCTAAAGAAAAATGTTTAAATTTTCTCTTTTATGTTGAGAAAAACTCATACTTAAATCGTTTTCATTTAAAATTTGCCCTTTGAAAACCTTATAGCCTGTATGGTTGCTGAACTGGACGGAATTGATCGCATCCACTTCAAACCCGAGGACCTGAAAATTTTTTATTTTTATTAGAAATCAATAAAATAAAATGAATTCACCTGAAGAGGAAAGGTCGCACTTTTATTTCCGACGTAGCCGTGGACGACATGACTTTGGATCGAAAGTACTCGTGGTGATTCCATCTTTTTAAATGCCTTAAAATGTAATAAAATTAACTTTTTTCGCTTATCAAAAACTAAACAGAGATAACAGATGTAGAATACAATAGAATCGAATAAAAGAGTCTGATAATTTTATTGTTCTTTTTATTGTCCCTACTTGCTTGGCATCTACAAAGGGGTCAAAAATCCCAGGAGTCTCAGAAATCTGAAATCCTTCTATGTAGTTGTTCGAACCGGAGGAAGTGAAGAATATTTTGGACGATTTTGACCCTTTTTACACCACAAAAGCGTGAAAAATATTGTAATCAAGGGCCATTTTGTCGTAAAGGAATAGCATCTAGTTAAAAAGGCCAATGGTGTCAAAAAAGGATGAAAATCTAAGCTATGGGCCCTATTTGCCGTAAAGGAACAAAAACTGGTCAAAAAGGCCCATGGTGTCCAAAAAAAGGGTTAAAAATCGAGCTAAAAAGGGCCCTTTTTGTTGCTAAGGAACAAAATTTAGTCAAATAGGTCTTTAGTGGTCCAAAAAGGATAAAAAATGAAGCAAAAAATGGCACTTTTTGTCCTTGAGGAACAAAATCTAGATAAAAGAGTTTCTAGTGTTAAAATCAAGCTAAAAAGAGCCTTTTTTGTCATGAAGGAACAAAATATTGTTAAAATGGGGTGATGACTAGTGTCCAAAAAAGGGTCAAAATAAGCCAAAAACCGCCCTATAAGTAAAACTGCCCCTCAAGTCTAAAAAGGATTAAAAAAACCAAGCTAAAAAGGGCCCCTAAGTGACCAAAGCAAAGGAACAAAACCTGTTTAAAAATGGCCCCTTGTGTCCAAAAAGACCAAAACTCTAGCTAAAAAGGGCCCTACTGTTCGTAAAGGAATAGTATCTAGCTCAAAGGGCTCTTAGTGTCCAAAAAGAATCAAAAATCAAGCTAAAAATGGCCCTATTACCTGTCGCAAAGGAACAAAACCTGGTTTAAAAGGGCCCCTCTTGTCCAAAAAGACCAAAATCACAGCAAAAAAGGGCCCTATTGGTTGTATAGGAATAGTGTCTAGTTAAAAGGGCTCTTAGTGCCCAAAAAGAATCAAAAATCAAGCTAAAAATGGCCCTATTAACTGTCATAAAGGAACAAAATCTGGTTAAAAAGGGCCCTGTATATCCAAAAAGGATCACAATGGGGATGACCGCCCCAGCACCATCCCTTCAGAGCGGCCCTTCTGGAATTTCCAGATCTCACGGTGGGGATAGATGAGGAAGGCCATTCCCCTATTTAATGTCCTCCTAAATAGGGGACGATATGGATGAAAATTGGGACAACTCGTTAGTTAATGGAGAAAGTTTCATCAAAATTTGCTGGATTTAATGACTGATAGCGATCACAGTGTGGTTGCAACCAAACCATGGCATTTTTTTGAATGTTAGATCTTAAAATGGATTGAAAAGGGACTACGGACTGCATCCACACAGCAAGATTTTCAGGAAGACAGCCTCTTTGACCAATAAAAGCATTGGGCTTCTTAATTAGGGCGGTTCTACTTCACCTATACTTAGACAAATATTCATTACCCAACGCAGAAGTGTATTTAATCCTTTTTTGTCGTTCCAATTAATTACCTAACTAAATTATTTTATCACTTTTGGCTGCTATCTTATCTTGAATTGTTTTTTTATCAGAATTATCACAGTAAACTCGGGTGCCCTCCCCTTTTCCAGAGGAATCCCCACTTACGCTCGACGAGGAGCCGAGGCGCAGGAAAGCGCGGCGCATTTCAGTTTTGAATTGGCCAAAATATGAAAATTTGAATTTTGAATTGAAATGATATAAACGTCAGGAAGTTTGATAATGGTTTGATAAGGACTACGTCGGAGGCGACGTTTGACAAAGCCTACGTCACAGGTGACGTTTTTTAAATTTTTAAATGGCGGCTCGTACATCTGAATGTTGGCTAGACGCCATTTTCGTTCCAGTAGCCACGTGAAAAAGGTCTACTTGAAAATATAAGTTAATTTTTTGAGGTACTAAACCTTAAATACCGTCTAAAAGAAGTAAACACTGATATTGAAAAGGTAAATGTACATTAAATAATTATTAGACCTGTGGAGTAGTAAAACTACTATAATTAAAGCTACTTATTCCACGTTTTTATATCAACTAAGATGTCGTGTGTGTAAATTGATATTTTATTATTTTGTCATATGTATTGCTTAGTCATATGTATCTGGAGGAAAGCCCCCACAGACCATAGTTCCCCTCCTAATGCTCCTATCCCAGGGGAGTGAGGCAAGGGGGGCACTTAAAAAATTGAATTTTTGAATGTTTCCTTAGAGGTTTTTAACGAAAAATTGCCTCAACTGCAGATTTTTTGTGGTTTAAATTTCTTTTTTTTTGTTTATTGTTTAAATTTTTGAGGAAAACTTGGATCTCAATATTGATTTTTGAGGTTTTAACGAAAAGTCGCCTCTTGACCGTTATGTTGTGGTTTTTGAAGAAAAGTTGGCTCTTAAAACGTTCATTTAAAGATTTTTTAGGGAAAATTAAATCTTAATGTTGAGCTGTGATGTTTTTAAGGAAACATTGCCTCTTAAACGTTGGATATAGAAGAAAAATTGGCTCTTAAAACGTTGACTTTGAGGATTTTGACGAAAAATGGGATCTTAATTTTTGATTTACTTCGTCTCAAACCAAAAAGTGGTAAATTTTTCAGTTTTTAACTTTTGGGAACATATGATCGAAATTGAAATCTTCATTCTTCGCCAACCTTTCAGTCTGGTAACATAATCCATTTTAATCTCTTCAATCTTAGAAAAAAAATTATCGAGGTAATCTTTTTTTTAACATAAACGTTTCTTCTTTTAACATTTTTAATATATTTATTAATTTCATAAGTTTGCAAAGCGACTGTCACTAAAATATCTCTAAAATATCTCTCTTGTCCCTTATAACGTTCATTCTTAGATTTTTGAGGGAATATTAAATCATAATGTTGAGCTTTGATGTTTTTAAGGAAAAGTTTCCCCTTAAACGTTAGATTTTGTTCTTATAAACGAAAAATTGGATCTTAATTTTTGATTTCGAGGTTTTTAACGAAAAGTTACTTCTTAAATCGTTGTTAGCGGATTTATATGATTTTAGACGATAAATTGGCCAAGAATTAGTAAAATTTTAATTTTTTTTAACCATTGAGAACATATGATCGAAATTGAAATCTTCATTCTTCGCCAACCTCTCCGTCTGGTAACATTATCCATTTTAATCTCTTCAATCTTAGAAGAATAATTATCGAGGTAATCTTTTTCTTTAACATTAACGCTTCTTCTTTTAACATTTTTAATATATTTATTAATTTCATAAGTTTGCAAAACGACAGTCACTAAAACAATTAAATTTCTGAATGCCTACTTTAAGGGTATTTAACGAAAAATTGCCTCAACTATTGATTTTTGTGGTTTTAGAAGAATAATTTCCTCTTTGAACGTTGATTTTGAGATTTTTGACGAAAAATTCATTTTCCATGTTGATTTTTGAGGTTTTTAAGAAATAGTAACATCTTAAACCCTGGATTTTGTGGTTTTAGACCAAAAATTGCCTCTTCTAACTTTAATTTTGAGATTTTTGACGAAAAATTGGATCTCAATGTCGATTTTTTAGGTTTTTAACAAAACGTCGCCTCTGAACCCTTGATATTGCGTTTTTTTAGAAGAAAATTTAGGCTTTTTTTAAATCAAAAACTGGCTCTTAAAACGTTGATTTTGAGATTTTTGACGGAAAATTCTGTCATAAAACGTTTAGGTACTTTAAAGTTTTTGACGAAAAATTTGATCTTACTGTTAATTTTTGAGGTTTTTAAAGAAAAGATGCCTCATAAATCGTTTTAGCTGATTTATGTGGTTTTAGACGATAAATTAACCAAAAATAAGTAAAATTTTATTTTTTTTAACCATTGAGAACATATGATCGAAATTGAAATCTTCATTCTTCGCCAACCTCTCAGTCTGGTAACATCATCCATTTTAATCTCTTCAATCTTAGAAGAAAAATTATCGAGGTAATCTTTTTCTTTTTTGATTTTGTGGTTTAAGAACGGCTCTGAAAACGAATTTTTAGGTTTTTGACGAAAAGGGACCCCTTGAACGGTTGATTTCGTTCTTTGACTAAAAAATGCCTCTTAAAATGTAGAGTTTTGAGGTTTTTGATAAAATTTCCTAATAAACCGTTGATTTTGTGGACGGAATAAAGGCTTTTAAAATGTAATCTGAGGTTTTAACGAAAAAGATTTATCAACTGAATTTTTGGATATTTAGGTACAGAAATTATTTTCATATGGTGCATTTATTCACAGCCCCTCCCCTGCTTTAGCAAAGAAAAATAATCATCTGTTTAAAATAAAATAAAAAAAATCAATTTTTTTTTACAGAAAATGGATTTCGAAACTTCCTCCCATATGGCTCCCTTAGCGACCAGCTCGCCTCGTAAAATCACGGATCGGCAATCTTGGAGTAAGTGATTAGCTTTTTTAAATATTCGTTTTTAAACAAGAGAATTTAGTTGCTGTATCTAAAAAAAGACTGCTTGAACGATTCGAGGCCATCGAAAAAAAGTTCGACATGTTCGAAAAAAAAATAAACGAGTTTAAAGTCTTAGATGACATAAAATTTTGCGACATCTATGCAAAGGTCGGTCTCTACTTATTTATCCGCAAGCAATATTTTCCAAATATTTTTAGGAAGACGCGTCAATAAGATCGATCATCGATCGTCACGTCGTAAAGCGGGAGATTGATGCCTCGCCGGGCTGCGAGAGTACGTATTAGCCCAGAAAATTGAAACAAAAATTTTCTTGCTTTCAAATCAGCTACTTAGAGAAAGCATATTATTTTAGGTCTCGATAATTCCGATACGCATGGCGATAATACTCCGATAAGCATCGCAGGGACATCACAAGACACTTCGTCCCCTCAGCAAGGTGATTTATTGATCTTATTGACTTTCATTAGAGAAAAATTACCTTGAAATTTCTAAATTCGTTTTACTCCTGAAAATTATAGTCGATCATTCTACAGGAAGCTGAATGCAAGGTCGGATAGGCCCACAGGGAGGTCGGGAAATTCCTAAAGGGCCGCGACTCCACGGGATAGTCCATGGCCGGTCTTCTCGATTTTGATGCTTTTTGGACAATAAGGGGCACTTTTTACCTTGATTTTTGGACATTAGGGGCTCTTTTGATTAAATTCAAAAGAAGAATCAAAAGAGAACCTAATGTCCAAAAATCAAGGAAAAAAGATGCCCTTAGTGTCCAAAAAGGATCAAAAGTTGATTGTAAAGGATTTGTTCCTTTACGACTGAAAAAGCCCTTTTTAGATTGACTTTCGATCCTTTTTGGACACTAAGGGCATCTTTTTTCCTTGATTTTTGGACATTAGGTTCTCTTTTGATTAGATTTTGTTCCTATTCGTCTAAAAAGGGCCTTTTTAGCTTGATTTTTGATCCTTTTTGGACACAAGGCGCCCTTTTTACCTCGGTATCTGCATATTGGGGTCTCTTTTGATCAGATTTTGTTCCTTTTACGTCTGAAAAGGCCCTTTTTAGCTTCTTTTTTTATCCTTTTTGGACAATAAGGGGCACTTTTTACCTTGATTTTTGGACATTAGGGGTTCTTTTGATTAAATTTTGTTCCTTTACGACTGAAAAAGCCCTTTTTAGATTGACTTTTGATCCTTTTTGGACACTAAGGGCCTCTCTTTACCTTGGTTTTTGGACATTAGGTTCTCTTTTGATTAGATTTTGTTCCTATTCGTCTAAAAAGGGCCTTTTTAGCTTGATTTTTGATCCTTTTTGGACACAAGGGGCCCTTTTTACCTCGGTATCTGCATATTAGGGTCTCTTTTGATCAGATTTTGTTCCTTTTACGTCTGAAAAGGCCCTTTTTAGGTTGATTTTTGATCCTTTTTGGACAAAAAGGGGCACTTTTTACCTTGATTTTTATACATTAGGGGCTCTTTTGATTAAATTTTGTTCCCTTACGACAGAAAAGGCCCTTTTTAGCTTGTTTTTGATCCTTTTTGGACACTAAGGGCCTATCTTAACCTTGGTTTTTGGACATTAGGTTCTCTTTTGATCAAATTTTGTTCCTTTACGACTAAAAAGGCCTTTTTAGCTTCTTTTTTGATCCTTTTTGGACAATAAGGGGCACTTTTTACCTTGATTTTTGGACATTAAGGGCTCTTTTGATTAAATTTTGTTCCTTTACGACTGAAAAGGCCCTTTTTAGCTTGTTTTTGATCCTTTTTGGACACTAAGGGCCTATCTTTACCTTGGTTTTTGGACATTAGGTTCTCTTTTGATTAGATTTTGTTCCTTTACGACTAAAAAGGCCTTTTGAGCTTCTTTTTTGATCTTTTTTGGACACTAGGGGCCCTTTTTACCTCGATTTCTGGACATTAGGGTCTTTTTTGATTGACTTTGTTCCTCTAACGACTAAAAAGGCCCTTTTTAGGTTGATTTTTGATCCTTTTTGGATATTAAGGGCCTCTTTTTACCTTGATTTTTGGCTCTCTTGATTAGATTTTGTTCCTTTACGACTAAAAAGGGCCCTTTTTAGTTTGGTTTTTGCCTTTAGGTTATTTTTAAGACTTTTGCCAGAAGAGGGAGGGGGGGGGGCGTTATGAGAATTTCCCGGGCCGGTAAATTTTACCTATCCGACCCTGGCTGAGAATGTCTGTCCACTCTTAATTTAAAAATATTCTTTTATTTTAGTGAGTTCGTCGCCATTCGCTAAAAAACTAAGGCCGCCAGAAAGATTCGAGCCGATTTTCTCGCAAGGGGGAACTCCTCTTTTCGTACCGGTCGGTCGGCAAGATCTACCGCAAATTCATCTGCCGATGACGGACGGCCGGGTATGTCTCATTATCGGCCTTAAAATGTTTATAATTATGTGTTTCTACAGATATTTAATTTAGTAGTTAAACAAGAACCGCTTTCGGTGCCGGAGCTTGATGCGGAAGAAACGAGAAGGTTGATCGACCTTCGTAATTTCGTGGATAAAATTTTAACTTTTAACAATTAAAAAAATTTATATTTTATTGACTTCGTCATTTTAATTACAAATATGTACCTAGTCTAGTTTGAATCAAATCCAGTAGAGGGTATTCACCATAATGAAGACAAAAATCTCAAAATTGCAATATGTGTGCTAAATCGCAATGTGGCAAAAATCCCAAAATTAGTTGTCAAAAAAATATCTTTTAGTTCATAAAGTTCCAAAATGACAAAATCCAATTGTTTGTTTGTCAATAACCTCAAATTTCGTCAAAAACCCCAAAATCGACTTAGTAAAGTCAAATTTTCTTCAAAAAACCTCAAATCTTTTGTCAAAAACCTCAAAATCAACGTTTAAGAGCAAAATTTCTGTCAAAAACCTTTAAATAAACTTTTTACCGAGCCGATTTTCCGTCAAAAACCTTTAAATAAATTTTTAAAGAGCAGATTTTTCGTCAAAAACCTTAAAATAGACTTTTTTCGAGGGAAAAGTTTTCATCAAAACCTCAAAAACGACATTTTTTATAAAGCCAAATATGTATTCGCAAAACCACAAAATCAACGTTTAAGAGACAATTTTTCATCCAAATTCTCTTCAAGCACCTCAAATTAACCATTAGAAACACATCTGGGGAGGGGGGAATCCCTGATCCACCTCTATTGAACTTCTACTAGATAGTGGCTTCTATTTCGAATTTATTGGTTCATAAGGTTCCAGAGGCTGCAATCACAGGAAAAGCATAATAAAGGAAAAAAAGTCCTAATTTGACCTAATTACTCAAAAGTGATCTCATTCTACATCCTCCTCTTGAATTTTCAAATTTAACTTTTCATTTCAATGTAAAAATTTTTTTCTCCATTTTTATCAGTATTCATCTAAAATACACAAGACAACTTTGAGAGTTTGATTAATTTCGTAGGTGATTTATAAATATGTCCTCTTCACAAAATTTCAATGGTTTTTGTCTGAAAAAAATAGTTTGCACCCATTTTATCCTGATAAGAAATTTTCGGAAATTAGTCAGTTTAATATAAGTGTCCATCATGAGCGTTGATTTTTTATACATTTTATTTTTCTGTGTATGTATTATGAAGAAAAAAAATTTTTTTTAGTTAAAATATATTTTTTAAGTTGATGAAAACTGTGGTTTTGGTTTCTGGGAAATGTGTGTACGCCCGGATTTGCAAACGAGATGGAACCCTTTTTCACCCTTGTGTCTACGATGGTCCTGCTATAAAACTCAAAAATGAAAGCGTTTTACCTTTTTTGGCTAAATCATGTCCCTATTTGATGGATACTTATGGTATTTGAAAAATTAAATTTTTGTTTGATATTAATTTATTTTTAAGAGCAAGAAGGACTTTGTTGTGATGAGGAACAAATTGAATGGATGAAGGGTGAAATGTCGGCTTTAGGGACTGTTTTCAAGCGATGCCCTTCCTGCCAGTTTAACCTAGCGGCTCTCCTCTGCTATGGAGTTTGTTCGCCAAACCAAAGCGATTTTATTCAACTTACCTCATTTAAAATCAATGAAGATACATTAGGTAAACTTCTTCAAAAGTCAAAGGGTCAAAGAGTTGTTGCCCATGAGGTTAACCTAACCTCCTTAACCTCAAATTGGCTTTCTAGTGCTAGGGGATGGTTGTCGAGGAATTGATCGCCTGTGGCATCAACAGAAGAAGGTTTCAAATAATACAGACATTTTTAGAAAAGTATGTGGATGGACTCAATATTTACATGAAACCTGAAGTCGCCCAAAGGATGTACGATGCATGCTCACAAGTTATCCTGCCATCTTTGGGGAGGCGAGCGATCGAAACCGTTTGTGGAAAATATGCATCCCATTGTACCCAAGAAAGGTAAAAAAAATTTCTTTATAATTTACTTTTAGGTGGTTTGAGTACTTTGGAGATCCGGTAGCGAACCCATATGCTCCCTATAAGTCTTCTTACATTTTAAAAAATGAAGATTACTTGAACTACAAGCCTTTAGAAGCTCAAACGTTTTTATGTTCTGAAAGCATTAATGTAAATATTTTCTTTTATGTATTTTAAAATGTTATTTTATTTTTTCATTTTAGAATATTTCATCGGCTTGCAGCTGTATGGACTGCGATCTGAGTTGCCCCGCTTTACCCCAATATCCGGACACCGAAGGAGTTTTCCAAATATTCGGAATAGACGGCTTCATCCTCATAATGAGCGCAATTTACATTTTATTCGCTACTGTGTTCATTATTTTAAAACTATATTTTTCAATAAGACGAAGGAATCTGAAAGATGACAACTATGATGAAGATGATGTAGAACCGAAGTTGAACTTCATTCATCGCGCTAGCAATAAAATGGATGAAAGTTTGGAAAACTTTTTCTACTTTTGGGGCAAAAGTTGGTCCAATATCTCATTTTAAAAAAATTTAAATTATTTTTCAGCTATCGCCAACCATCCTACTTTGGTCATCGCACTTGCAAGTTGGTTTGCAGCAATTTTAATTTATGGGGCACAATTTCTTCAAATAACGACCGACCCAGTCGACATTTGGGTCTCTCCTTCATCGAGGTCGAAAATCGAAAAAGATTATTTTGAAGAACAATTTGAACCTTTCTTCCGCACTGAGCAAATATTTCTCAAATCAGTCGGACTTCCAAATGTAACATTTTAGCAAATTAATTATTTTATTGATTAATTTATAGATTACACACGAAACAAGCAATGGGATGCTGAATTTTGGACCGGTTTTCAACAAAGAATTCCTTCTTGAAGTTTATAACTTACAACGACAAATAGAAGAAGTATACGACATACTTTTGCTATTCAAAACCATCGAAAATTTGCGATTTTAGATTCCAGGTTTGGTAGACATTTGCTTCGCTCCATTGAGCACTCAAGCCGCTGTGAACAATTTGACTTTGTGCACAATCCAAAGTGTCTGGGGATATTTTCAAAATAGCCTGACCACATTTAACCATGAGCATAAAGACGAATACAATTTCACCGTTAATTATTTGGACCATTTGGATAGCTGTTTACAGTAAGCAATCTTGAAGAGGTTAAGAAGGTTATTCTAAATTATAACCTATTCATCATCTGTTCATTCACCTGTTGATTTATTTTAGCAACAGCCTTAGTGTTGAATGCTTAGCACCATACGGAGGAAATGTAGAAGCTGCCATTGCTGTAGGAAGCTTCTCCCAATTCGGCGATACTGCATACGACCAGGCGGAAGCTCTTTCCCTAACCTATATCATCCGAAACCATTTAGACCCTGAAAAACTCAAGCCTGCTTTGGAATGGGAAACAAAGTAAACCAAAATATTTATTTCATTTAATAAATCCATAGATTTATTGATCTGATGAAAAACTACACGAAAAACAAGAAGTCTTTTATGGAAATCGGATTTCGAAGCGAACGATCCATCGAAGATGAACTTCAAAGAGAATCTGTCGGTGAAATTTCGACAATCGCCATTAGTTATTTACTCATGTTTCTTTATATTTCGATATTTCTTGGTTCATATCGATCATTTAGGACTGTTATGGTAAATAAGTTATCAATTAAAAACCATTTTTAGTGTTTGTAGGTTGATAGCAAAATCGCATTAGGGCTTGGAGGAGTACTTGTTGTTCTTTTGGCTGTTTTTTGTTCGCTTGGAATGTTCGGATATATTGGTCTACCTTCTACTTTATTAACTATTGAGGTATTTTACATTTTTATAACAGCCCCAAGCCCATCACAGACTCTACATCCGGAGTTGGGACCGGGCGAGGGAGTTTAAAGTCCTTTTTTGTTTTAATAATTTTTTTCAGGTCATACCGTTCCTAGTGCTAGCAATTGGTGTCGATAACATGTTTCTGTTGGTCAAAACCCAGAAAAAAAATATCATCCAAGAAAAAGATACAGACGAATGCATAGGCCAGACTCTGAAGCAAATATGCCCATCTTTGCTTTTAACTACGATTTCGGAAGCTTGTTGTTTTGCTATAGGAAGTTTGTCGAACATGCCTGCTGTCAGAACATTCGCACTGTATGCGACTGTCGCTCTTCTTTTAAACTTTTTCCTTCAAATGACTGTCTTTGTCGCATTCATGACTCTAAATAGTCGACGTTCTCTAGTAAGTTGAAACTTTTTTAAGTTCAAAAATGCAATCATTTTTAGGACAATCGTTTCGACTTGTTTTGCTGCCTAAAATTGGAATCGAACAGCATAATGAATAGCAGCGAAGAAAGCCGCGCTTATGAATTTTTTAAAAATTATATAATCTCTTTTATGTTTGATCCATTCGTGAAAGCAATTGTGTTTTTATTATTTTTATTTTGGTTCGCCGCCAGCTTAGCAACGATACCTCACATCGAGGCTGGACTTGAACAGCAACTTGCTATTCCTTTGGACTCATACATGACCCCATATTTTGAGGTTAAAAATGTCCTATTTGATGAAAAATAATTTAAACTTTTTATTTAGATGCTAAAGGACGTTTTATCGATGGGTCCTCCTGTATATTTTGTCGTAAAATCGGGCTTAAACTATTCCGAAGCGAGTGTTCAAAATCTGATATGTGGAGGTTTGAGGTGCTCGCCTGATTCATTGAACACCCAAATAAGCATCGCGTCAAAACAAAAAAATAAGTGAGGATCGAGAAAAAAAAAGAAAAAAAATTGATTGGTTTTTAGGACTTATATTGCCAATACTGCTGCATCTTGGCTTGACGATTTTAATGACTGGGCTACTGTCGAGGGATGCTGCAAAATGCATCAAAATGGGACATTTTGCCCTCATAGCAGTAAGTTTTCTTTGGTTTATCTCCACATAACCTTAACCATGAGGTTAAAAAAGGTTATAAAAAGGAAATGTTTGCTTACTTTTTATGTTCTTTTAGATCAAAACTGCTTGATTTGCAACATAACTTTAAATGAGGATGAAACAAGGCCTGATGAAGCTTCGTTTCGAAAATTTTTACCCTTTTTTCTGCAAGACAACCCCGACCCGAGTTGTGCCAAAGGAGGACATGCTGCTTACAATCAAGTAATTTAAAAATTAGTTCAATAAATTAACATTTTTAGGCAGTGATATACTATTATGACAACAACGGAGCTTCTGTTGTGACGGATTCTTATTTTATGGCATATCACAAAACGTTGATAACCTCAAAAGATTATTATATGGCTTTAAAAATGGCGAGGGAAATTTCCCAAAATATAACTGACACTATAAACTCTGCCAGGCCTGATGGACCTCGGATTGAAGTCTTTCCATACAGGTAGACCTGACTATCGTAATAATTAATTTTTGTTAGCATATTTTATGTCTTTTATGAGCAATATTTGACTATATGGATGGATGGAACGATATCGATTTTGTTGTCGCTGGCTGTTGTTTTTATAGTCAACTTTTTGTTTAACGGTTTCAACGTTATTTTGGCTGGTTTGGTTTTGATGACTGTGTCCATGATTATGACCAGCATCGCGGCTCTGATGTATTGGTGGGATATCAACCTAAACGCAGTCACTTTGGTCAATCTAGTCATGGTAATTTTTATATTATAACCTTCTGGGGAGGTTCACAACTAACCTAGCCTCCTTAACCTCTAAATAACTTTCCAGGCAATCGGAATCAGTGTTGAATTCTGCAGTCATATTGCCCACGCATTCAGTTTATCCGAGTTTAATACTAAAGACGAACGAGCCAAAGATGCTTTATTGAACACTGGATCTTCAGTAAGTTTCAAAATGATAATTTAAAAAAATTATTAAAATAAATTTTTAGGTTCTTTCTGGTATCACTTTGACAAAAATTATTGGAATCATTGTCCTCGCGTTTTCGAAAACTCAAGTTTTTCGTGTTTTCTATTTTCGGATGTACCTCGGGATGGTCGTTTTTGGCGCCCTCCACGGTCTTATTTTTCTTCCAATACTTTTGAGCTATTTCGGTAAGGATTTTAAAGTGGCTTGGGAAGTTCATTTTGGTCAAAAAATGGCTTGGATTCAATTTTTTCTGCCTGGCTACCTTGGTCAGTGTCACCATGTTACCATCTCTTTAAGCCCTTGTATCGACCAGAATATTTCTTTCTTCTTCACTAATTATTTTGATTTTTTAGGACCTAAAAATAAAACAAGAATCTACCTTAAGAAAAGACGAAACCTCGGATATAGTCAAGAATAAATAAAAAAAATTTAAAATAAAATTTTTTACCACAAAAATGGTTTATTTTTTATTTTTTCCACTATAGACATTGTTTTTTTACTAAGTCATTTTGGCTAATCTCATTCATAATTAGTATTATCCATTGACCACTCAAAAACTCGAGTGGAAGATAATAAAATTTGTACAGGTGTGCAATTACACCTGTAACAACACTAAATGGATGGGACAGGGTAGAGAATTGATCATTTCACATGTGGATCCTCAGCCAACGATATGACTCGGCACCTCACCTGGATCTTCTTAACTATCACTGTAAATAAACCATTTCATGCTATTCAAGCCAAAAATTAGAACTAAGTAAATTTCGGGAAAAAAACAACCTAAAATTGATCTCTGTGATTTTGACTATAACGTACCACTAGAGCAACCTGTGGGTAGGGCATTGAAGCTTCAAAGGTTAAAGGTTGGAGGTTATAGTGGTGTCCTTTCACTGGCTTCAGTGGACTACTACAATGTAATAGAAAAATAGGTTAGCCTATTGATCTTGAACTCCAATCAAAGAGAAAGAGAGAGAGAGCGAGAGAGAAAAAAAAAGTTTGAAAATCTTTCGAGAGCAATATTATCTATTTACTTGACTGTGGGATGATTAAAATTTTCAATTGATGATTCATTTTAAAGATATTAGGAGATGTAGAATGCAAAACAGGTAGGTGTATATCACGAGGTATCTGCCAAAGGAAAGAAGGAGAACTTAAAAAAGCCTGCGTATACGATGGACCTGCAGAAACTGTCAAAAACGAAACCAATCTATCCATTCTTGAAAAAATATGTCCTTATTTAATGGAAGTAAATGGTAGGGTTGTATTTTTTCTAATAATCTCATTTATCACTTTTTCAGAGAATGAAGGTTTGTGCTGCGACGAAGAACAAATTGAAATGCTTATTCCCCAACATATGGGAATACAGACGATATTTAAAAGATGCCCGAGTTGCCAGTACAATTTAGGTCTTCAACTTTGCCATCTTACCTGCTCGCCGAATCAAAGCGACTATATACAACTCACCGATTTTCAGACTGATGATGAAACTTTAAGTAAATAATACATAAAAAATGACAGGGATGCTGATATTCATTGTAGAGAGATATGTAACAAAGGTTAATGCGTACGTGCAGCCTTATTTTATGGAAATAACTTTCGATTCATGCTCACAAGTTATAATGCCATCGCTAGGAAAGCCAGCGGTAGATACTACTTGTGGGAAATATTCAGGATCTCATTGTACAAAAGAAAGGTTAGTTTAGGGTTATTTGAGGTTATCTTAACATAACCTTGGACGAAATTTTTTTAAAGATGGTTTGGATTTTTCGGGGACCCGACTGAAAATCCGTACACCCCACATCATGTCGATTTCGTTCAAAAGACTGAGCAGTATTTGGACTACAAGCCATTCAATCCAAAAACGTACAGATGCTCAGAGGCAATCTCGGTGAGGACTTTTAAGATTAGTCATGCCACTTTTTTTTATCATGTCTCTTGAGATGTTTTTTAGAATACATCATCACCTTGCAGCTGTATGGATTGCTCGGACAGTTGCCCACCGGAGTACCAATATCCTCAAGATGAACATAATTTTATCATTTTCGGCGTCGATATTTTCATTTTTAGCTCAAGCGTCGCTTATGGAATATTTTTGATCGCTTTCATTGTTGTTAGATTCTCAGTGACCAGAAAACGAAAAAATAACGGTAACATAATTTTTTGAATTTAAAAGCAAATTTTGTTCTTTAGACTCAGAAAGTGAGGACGAGGATGAGCCTAAAGTAAGTTTCCTCGATCGTTTGAGTAACAAAATGGAAGAAAGTATGGAAAACTTTTTCTATTTTTGGGGAAAAGGTAAGAAATCGACCAAATTAACGAGTTCTAACACGTTTTTTAGCTGTTGGAGGGCATCCTACTTTAGTTCTGAGCCTTTCAAGCTGGTTTATAGGAGTTTTAATTTTTGGAACTCAATATCTACAAATAACGACAGATCCGGTCGACATTTGGGTCGCAAAAACTTCAAGATCGAAAATAGAAAAAGACTATTTTGAAGAAAAGTTTGAACCTTTTTTCAGAACTGAGCAGATTTTCATCAAACCTCTGAATCTAGAAAAAGTAAAAAAAATTTAAAAAATAAATAAAATTACGAGTTTATTGTAGATTGTTCATCCGACATCAGATGGACCGATAGAATTTGGCCCAGTTTTCAATAAAGACTTTCTCCTTGAAGTTTATGATTTGCAAAAACAAATAGAATCAGTAAGAATCATTATTTCATGAACAAAATAATTAAACTTCCAAGCCCGGTCCCAATTCCAGGGGAAGGCATCATTGAGCTGTATGTTCCTCCTTGTTCATGTTTGATCCTATCCCACCCCTTTGTGTTTATGTTGGCCCACCCTAGGCAAAAAATGTATAAACTAATCAAAAAATTTAAAGATTCCAGGATGGGTTGATATCTGCTATGCTCCTTTGAGTTCCACCCGGAAAGCTACAAATGAAACCCAATGTACTGTTCAAAGTGTATGGGGCTATTTTAAAAACGATTTAAAACAATTCAACAGCGAACATAAAGACGAAAATAACTTCACAGTCAACTATCTGGACCATCTTTACACCTGTTTACAGTAAGAATTTTCCAAAAGGTTCAGCTTGGCTCATTCAGTTTTACAGCAACAGCGCAAGTTTGGAATGTCTGGCGCCTTTCGGTGGGAACGTCGAGCCTGCTATTGGTGTCGGGAAGTTCATGCAGTACGACGATTCTGCATACACCAAAGCGGAAGCGCTTGTCTTAACTTATATAATCAGCAACCACGTCAACCCTGAGGACATAAAACCGGCTTTAGAATGGGAAACGAAATTTATATCCTTGATGAACAATTACAGCGTTTATGCCGAGAAAAAAAAGATCGAAATCGGCTTCTCAGCAGAGCGATCCATCCAGGACGAAATCGCCCGCGAATCTGCAGCCGAAGTTTACACAATAATCATCAGCTACATCCTTATGTTTTTATACATTTCCGTCTCTATAGGCTCATACAGATCTTTTGACACAATTTTGGTATTTTTTTATTATTTTATCGGTTTTTCATTATTTGATTTTTAGGTCGACAGTAAAGTTGGTTTAGGATTGGGAGGAGTTTTGGTTGTTTTGATTTCAGTTTTTTGTTCTTTGGGATTTTTTGGCTACATCGGTTTGGTCACAACGTTGCTAACTATGGAGGTAAACACGTTTTATTTATTTTTTATTTAATTATTTTGTTTAGGTTATTCCGTTTTTAGTTTTGGCAGTTGGAGTGGATAACATGTTTTTGCTTGTTAAGACTCAAAAAATAAATATATTGAAGTATAAAGACCCAGTGATTAGCGTGAGCCATACTTTGAAAGAGATCTGCCCTTCTTTGCTTCTCACGACTGTATCAGAAGCATCATGCTTTGCAATTGGTGAGAAATGAAACCTTCCTAACCTAAACTATCTAACCTTTTATTTGGATTAACTTTGTTATAGGAAGTTGGTCAGATATGCCTGCAGTAAAAACATTCGCACTTTATGCCATGGTTGCCCTTGTTTTAAACTTTTTCCTCCAAATGACGGTTTTTGTGGCATTCCTAACTCTAAATGCACAACGATATTTGGTTCGGAAATATGGAAATATGGGAATTTAGACAATTTTAACCGCAAAATTTTAGGATAATCGATACGACATATTTTGCTGTATACAATCGAAAGCGGACAAATATGATGGCATGATGGAAGGTGGATTTTTTAATGAATTTTCCAAAAAGAATTTGGTCCCGTTGATGTTCCATCCGTATATGAAAGCAATAATATTTGTATTGTTTATTTTCTGGTTCGCTGTTTGCCTGGCTGTGGTACCTCACATAGAGCCTGGACTTGAAAAACAGCTTTCGATACCTCTGGACTCCTATTTGACGACATATTTCAATGTAAAGGAAACAATTTTAAGAATGAATTTTCAACTTTTAATTTTAGATGATGACTGAAGTTTTATCGATGGGACCACCAGTTTATTTTGTTGTGAAATCTGGTCTGAATTATTCCGACGATAAAATTCAAAACCTCATTTGTGGAGGGCTTAGATGTGAATCGAACTCCTTAAGCACACAAATAAATAGCGCATCCAAACAAAAAAATGTGTAAGTTTTTACCACAATAATTTTCTTTTAGAACTTTCATTGCGAGTCCACCTTCATCATGGTTGGATGATTTTAACGACTGGTCTACAGTTGATGGATGCTGTAAAATGCATGAAAATGGAACATTTTGTCCTCACAGCGGTAAGAAAAGAAAATCTAACAATTTTGAGTTAATTTTTTTTAGATACAAGTTGCATTCCATGCAATATTACTCTAAATAGTGACAACACAAGGCCTTCTGATGACTCCTTTAGGAAATTTCTGACTTATTTTATTCAAGACAATCCAGACGCTAATTGTGCCAAAGGAGGTCATGCTGCTTACAGCTCGGTAAAATTGCAATTTAAAAAATTCAACGAATTTTTTGATATTTTAGGCTTTGGTTTATTACTTAGATAATTACGAAACTTCGGTGGTGACTGACTCATATTATATGGCATATCATAAAACATTGGTTACCTCCAGGGATTTCTACACGGCTTTAAAAATGGCCAGGGAAGTTTCAAAAAATATAACTGATACTCTAAACGCAGCAAGGCCAAATGAACCTCCAATTGAAGTCTTTCCATACAGGTAAGGCAAAAAACAAAAAATTAATGCAATAAACCAATTTGTTTTTCAGTATATTTTACGTTTATTATGAACAATATTTGGATATATGGACAAAGACTGTTATATCGATAATTATATCGTTGTCTGTGATATTTGTGGTCAATTTAATATTTAACGGTTTCAACATTATTTTGGCCGGTTTGGTCCTTTTCACCGTGTCGATGATTATGACCAGCATTGGAGCTTTGATGTACTTTTGGGATATAAATCTGAACGCCATTTCTCAAGTTAATTTGGTCATGGTTTGTAATATTTAAATACATATTTTCAATGAAATTTTTGATGTGGAATTCGGGGTGTTTTTGACAAAAAATGGGTTTTTTTGGGGTGATGGATACAAGAATTGGTTTTATTGGCTTACTAGATGTCAGCATGGTGGCACCAAACCTGGAAAAGCAGGGAAATGTAAGGGAATTTCAATTGAAGGGAAGAAGTATGACAAAGTCAGGGAAATTTGGTTTTTGTCTACAAATTGGTTTAAAATGGGCTTTCGACCAAAAAACTCATTCCTTATCCAAAAGGCATATTTTGGTCTTTAACCCCCCAAAAACATGAATAAAACCAATTTTATTCTCAATTCCTTACCAATTTTTGTATACGACCCCCCAAATTTTGAAAAAAAATTTTGGTATTTTCTTGACGATTCAGGGAAATTTAACATTTTGGATTGGTGGCCGCCATGATGTGGAAATTAGGGGATGATTGGCTTGCTAAAAATTTAAAAGAAAAAAATTAAAAAACCTCTACCTTTTTCAGGCAATTGGTATAAGTGTCGAATTTTGCAGCCATATTGCTCACACATTTAATTTATCACCTCATCGGACTAAAGAAGAAAGAGCCAAAGATGCATTAATCAATACAGGATCTTCGGTATCAAAAAAGAATTTATGAAATAAACTAAATAACTCAAAACTTGACATTTTAGGTCTTTTCTGGAATAACGTTGACGAAATTCGTCGGAATAACAGTCCTCGCTTTTTCCAAGACTCAAATCTTTCAAGTTTTCTATTTCAGGATGTATTTAGGAATGGTCCTCTTTGGGGCCTTCCACGGCCTCGTTTTTCTCCCCATTTTGCTCGCTTATTTAGGTAATTAGACCTTTTTATTGGATATAATTTTATTTTTTTATTTTTTCCCAGGACCGGACAATAAAACGAGAGTTTATCTGAGAAGCAAACGGAATTTATAAAAATCATGACTGAGCCACGCCATCATCAGTATTATTATTAATTTAAAATGTAAATACTAGGATAATAATAAAAAATCGTTAATTATCACAGATATTGTGGATTTATTGAATTTTTTTTTTCTCATAAATATAATTACTTACACAATACTTATTTTTACCAGTTTTTTCATCTATAATGTAAACCCAAAACTAAAAAAAATTCAAAACTGGGAAATACACCAATCATTTCACAAAATGCTTAACACATTGTTTTAATACATTGAACATTTTATAATTATAAACAGTCAAAAATGGAAAATCACAGTTTTTTTTAAAGATATTAACAAAAAATGCCTGAAATTTTCTCAAAAGAGAAAATGTTTTTAATATTTTAAAGAAAAATGAGGATGATATGATGAACCTTAACTATTTTAGTGCATAATAAAACGGCAAATAATGCTTTAAACGAAAAAGAAACCTAAACTAAAGAGCCAGTATATACAACGACTGAAGCATCCATTAAAAAAAAATCTAGTCATTAGAAAACTTAATACAAAATTAGAACAAAAAAAAATTAGTTTGGCAGATAAAGCATTTTTAGGCGCATATACTCCTAATGAAAAATAAAGGGGGGGAATCGAGGTGGAATTTGGGTACATAGATATTCAGAAAGACTTGAATAATACAAAAGAACACCTAAAAAATATTTCGAATTATCAAATTTATATTTTTAGTACACGAACCTTTATTTTTAACATTTACTAGTATCCATGGGTGAAGCGGGCGAAGGAGCGGGTGAAGTCGGAAAAGGGGCGTTGACACCATACGGGGGCGGAATCGCAGGCTTGATAAACCGTTCGCTCCTCGAAACTCGTGGGTGGCCCTACAAACAAAAATTTCAAGTTATTTCCAACTTTAATATGCAGCACAATTTCAAGTTTAAACGTCCATAACTTCCACAATTTTGGAATAATTTTATTGATATTTATACAGTTAGAAAGCTCTATAAAATACCTTTACAACGATATAAATATCAATAAAAAATGTCAAAAATTGTGGAAGTTACAGGCATATGAAGTTCCATTAATAAAATTGTGCTTGAATGTGTTAAAAACTTTAGTTTCGTCAAATATTGAAAAACTTACAGCTAATGGAGGAATCGGAGGTGAAGAACTCCGTGTCATAAAAACATTTTTAAAGCTGCCGCAAGCATAGCAGCGCTCAGTCACAGGTGGGTTCAGACCTAAAAATTAAGAATTAATTTATGCCACATTAAAATAATGAAGAAGGATAGACTGAGGAGAAAAAGATAGAATATAAACCTTTGGTACCTCCAGGACTCAAAGGGCGAGAAGAAACAGGAGATGGGTTATAAGGGCCAGGGCTTGATTCAGTCCTCGCACGAAGGTTGACGCCAGAAGCCATTTCATTGTAGTGCCTTTCCTCTTCCATTTCCAAGCTTTAAATTTCAAATTAATTTTTTCCCTATTATTTTGAAGGTTGGCATACCTGCTCTCGGATTCTGAAAGGTGGCGACAAAGAGCTTCACGTCTTTCAACTTCGAGTTGCAATTTACGCTGAAGCCTCAAATTTTCTTCTCTTACATGTTTCTCTTCTTTTACATATCTTTCCATTTTTTCCGTATCTATAAAAATTTGATTAAAAATTAATTTAGGAAAGGAAAATCATACGTTCTTGCTGAGCGTGGGCCAATTGAGTGCGAAGGCGAGCGACTTCGCCTCGGAGTGTTTGGATGTGGGCGCTCAAATTGGTCGCTGTGTCGCCGTTGCTCATATCACGAGGAGAAGCCGGATCCGAAACCGGCTGGTCCAGTTTTATTTGCAACATTCTTTAAAATAATGATAACATAAATGACAAAAATATAAGGAAAAATACCTTTTTTCAGTTTCTAATTTATCCATTCGTTTCCACAGCCTGTTCACAAGGGCTTCTTGCTCCTGCTCTAATGTATTTTCCAATTCAACCTAAAATAAAACAACAAAAAATTAAAATGAACATAGAAAGCAGAAACATAACTGGAAACGTGAGAATGATAGGTCTACAGAAATCTAAATAAAATTCAATTTTAAACCAAGAAATTACCTTTTCTCGCCTCAATTGTTCCAAATTGATCTGTTTCGCTGAAGTTTCGGCTTCTAATTTTTCTATTTTACGCATCAGTTTATTTACAAGGCACTCTTGCTCCTGTTCGAGTGTTTGTTCGAGGTTGCATTTCTCTTGGATTAACTAAAAAATGAAAACAATTAAAAAATATATAAATAAAAAAATGAATTTTACCTGAGTTAATTTTCGAGACAGATCATTCGTGAGGCATTCCTCTTCTTGTTCATAATGATGGGCTAAAGTTTCTTTTTCTTTTTTAAGAGCTTGGATTTTTTTCAATAAAGTGTTGCTTATAAATTCTTCTTCTTGCTCGGCTTTGGCTTGCTGTGAACATAACAATAGAATAACAATATTGTAATATTGCAGGTTTCAAGAGCAATTAAGGGCAAATTAAAGGTCGTTTTAACTCTTTTCTAGCTTCCCTTAGCATCACCTAGATCCTATAGCCTCTCCTGGACTGTTTTTCTTCTTCTAACTTCTCCTGGATCCTTCTAGCTTTACCTGACCTCTCCTAGACCATCCTTAACTCTCCTATACTATAGACTCTCCAGGACCATCCAAGCTTCTCCTACCCTCTCCCAGACCCACTGTTTTCCACAAAGCATCTCTTAGACCCTCCTAGATCATCATAAGTTCTACTGGCCTCTCCAAGCTTCAATTAGACTTCCCTACATTCACCTAGCCTCTCCTGACACCCCTAGGTTTTCTTTGATCCCCAAGGCCCTCCTAGACCCTCTTATCTTCACCTAGGATCTCCTGGACCCTTCTATCTTCACCTATCCTCTCCTAGTTTCTCCTAGACCCTCTTATCTTAACCTAGCCTCTCCTAGACCTACCTAGGGGCCCTTTTAACTAGATACTATTTCTTTTGCAGCATATCGGGCCTTTTTAGCTTGATTTTGATCATTTTTGGACACTAGGGGCCCTCTCGACTAGATTTTGTCCCTTTACGACAAAATCCCTAGCTCTACAGACCAATTTCTAGATTGAGATAGGAAAACCAAAGAGAAAAGCTAGGAGGTTCTATGGCTAGGAACAAAATCTTGTTAAAAGCTCCCGTAGTATCCAAAAAGGGTCAAAGCTAATAAGAGTCCCTTTTTGTAGTGGAGGAACAAAATACAGTTAAAAGACCCCCTAGTGTCCAAAAAGGATCAAAATTCAAGCTAAAAAAAAGGGTCCCTTTTAGCCATACGGGAACGAAATTGAGTTAAAATGTGTCTACTGTCCAAAAATGACCAAGAATTAAGCTAAAAAGGGCCCTATTCGTTGTAAACTAAAAAAATTTAGTCATAAGGGCCCCAGTGTCCAAAAAATACCAAAAACCAAGGTAAACAGGGGCCTATTTGTCGTAAAAGGACTAGTATCTAGTTAAAATGGTCCATCCTCTCCATCAGAGGCCCTTTAGGAGTTGCTGATTTCTCGACGGGCCTATCTGACCCTGCCTTTGATTCTCCTCACAACCTACATATCGCTGGTCCATTGACACCACGATGATTGCTGTAATCGAGGCCATACTCACAATGATAACAGATGCTTGTCTTAAAGTTCGGTTTTCTTCTTGAAGGGCCTTCACCCTCAATTTATAAGTGTCAAGTTCGACTTTCAAAACTCGGTTGTGCTGCTGCAACGACTCGATCCTCTTCTGGAGCTGCTCCCTCGTGATGGGCGAGGGCGGCATCATAATCGGACCCCCGTCGATCGAACTCGAATCGCTCTCGCTCGCGCTGTCCGCCATCGCCTTCTCCCGACAAAAACTCTCAAATTCGTACCGACTCCAAAGGACAACACGTGCCGGGCTACGACCAACTAGCGGCTCCCCCACCTTTCCATCGAACACTTCAAAACAACTCAAATATTTCGAAACTTTAAAAACGGCAATATTTCATCAATTATTAACTTTTAAAATACTTCAACTTGGATAAAATTTATTCTTTTTTTGAACACAGCAAATAGGCAAACTGCAAAGACTCCCACAGCTGTTATGATGAATGCAGAATGGGCGACTCCATGATATTCAGAAAATGCTTTTTCGATTTCATTTATTATCCAACTTTCTATTTTACAATAAAATTATGTATTTTTTTCTCTGTTCATATTATTTACGATTCACAGTCCTAAAATTATAATATTTTTAAAAAGGGAAATTTTGAATTTCCCTTTTATTATTATTGGCGGGAAACACACAAGTTATGAAAAGTTCCTCGCTCCCCACCTCTTTTCACAGCGATACCACGTGACAGTTGCAGTTCTTTGCTTGCACTTTGCAGTTTTTGTTCCAGAACACCACGTGTCTGCATAACTGCAATTGAACGGCTTTTTTTGTTTTTCTTCCAGATTTTCAACAATTTACGTGAGTATCTTTTCAAGAAATGTGAAGTTCCTTTGCAGTCATGAGACTGGCTTCTTGAAAATAGCGAGGATGGCTGGCACGTGGCGAGCGGGCTTCTCGTGATCCTACGTTATTGCTGCTGGCGTTGTTGAATGGTCTAGTTGGCGTTATGAGTTTCTTGTAAATTTACAATTTTAAATTATTGTCTATTGGTGATGATTTTCTGATGGAGAACGGTACGCACATCAATAGAATTCCTAAGTCAAGCAAACCAGAAACTACTTCTTAGGAAGCTGATGTTGACCTAAAATAGACCTAAAACGCATTTCTTACCTTGAACCTTTATTTTTCGTTTTCGAAGTTCGTTCGTTCGTCATTTTAAGATGTTCGTGGTGCTATATAAGGCCTGGATTTCATTGATAGATACCAAAGGTGCCCTTTCTTCATCAGGTTCACAGGGCAGGTTTAGATAAGCCCACAAAATTCTGGGGACCGGACACTTTACTACATTAGGTTTTGTTCTTTTAATGATTAAAATGGCCTCTTAAAGCTGAATTATTATCCATTTGTATGATAGGTCATAGTTTTGATCTATATTTGAATAAATCATTGTCTTTTCAAATTGGCTCACAAATCTGATAAACTTTTGAGAAATGTTTTATTTTGACTTGAGATTAAAATTTGATTTTTAAGGATTTTTCTCAGTTTGCAGTATCCAACAATGTCGGAGACTCCTGAAGTAAAGGCCGAATCACTAGCTTTGGTCCCAGTGAACACCACACCTCAAGCAAATCCTGAAGACTGGCGCATTCTCAACTTTTTGCTGAAGGATAAATTAAGCTACTTATATCAAACAGGATTATTTGCTGATTTAAACATTGAAATAAAAAATCACAATAAAACTGAGGTAAGTTTTCTTCTAGTTCATATTATTAATTCTAATAATTCATATTATTAATTTTTTACATATTTTTAGATCATCAAATGTCACTCGTTGCTCCTTAAAGTAGCAAGCCCAGTGTTTGAAAGTATGCTCAGCGGAAATTTTAAAGAAAAAGAACACATTGTAATTGAAGATGCGGAGGCTAAAATTTTCAAAATTTTCGTCAAGTACGGTCTATTTATCTTTTAAAATCTTTAATTTTATTCTTCTAGGTTTTTGTACACTGAAAAGGCTGAATTTGATCATATAGAAGATGTGTGGGAGGTGTACAAAGTCGCCTCCAAATATCTGATCGCTCCTTTACAAAAGTACTGCTTGGAATACATATCATGGAATTCCACTTACTTAACAGCTTGTATTAATTACAACTATGCGGATTCCTTTGGCCTGAAAGATATTGAAGATAAAAACTACAAGGTTGAATTTCACTAGAGCCCTTAACTTTATTAATGAATTTTTGGCAATTTTTAGATTATATTGAAACATTTGAACAGAGTCGTACATCATGGTTTATTCAATCTGTTATCTGAAAAGGGTGTCTTAAGCATTCTTGATGAGGAAACTCTTTGTATCAGTGAAGGTGCTCTATTTTCTGCTGTGTCGATATGGATTAATGCTCAATTCCCTGGTACTTTCTCAGGAACTCTTAGTGCAAATTTTTAAAAATGTTTTCTAGATGAATTTACAGAGAAGGATGACCAAGACTATCATCGCCTTATCGATTTGATGGTCCCAAAGATAAGATTCTCGGATATGTCTTCAAAAGAATTTTCTCATTATGTTGGTTTAAGTGAACTTTTGGATGATACTACAAAGTATAAGATCATCATGAATCTTACTTTGAAAAAGGGTTGGCCAGATGTTCATCCATATACAAAAATATACCCTGAAAAACGATTTGTCAACAAGTTCGTTTCTATATCATGGTCATACTTACGATTCTTTCTACTTTCACTTATTTTGTGTACTAAATTTTCCTTCTGCTCTTCTATTTTCTTAAATTCTTATACCTACTTCTACTACATATTTGAATGTTTCAGATTTAATTGTTCCTGCAATTCTAACAAGACTTCTTGTCTACTACAAAGTAAGTTTTCAATTTATTTGGATTATAAATTATAAATTTTTTCACTACGTAGTAAAAATTTTAAAGGTGTCTGGGTAGAAAGTGCTGAACTTTTTAAATTCTGAGAAAAAATCGATTATTCTGATGAAGCAACCCTCCATTTTTTTTTTTTTCTTTTGTTTTTTTTTTTTTTCAAACTTAATGAGTTTGGGAACCTTCTGATCAGACCGAGTCCCCCAAGGATCAATTTTGGTGCCCATCTTGTTTATTTTGTTTATCATGATTTTTTGCCTGAAGACCAAGTTTTTATGCTGACGATGTCATAGAATCTTAAATGATGCCAAAACCTTTAATTTTCCAGAAAAAATGGCATTAACAGCTGTCGAATTAACTTGTCCTGGCGCCCTTGTGGAATTAGACAAACAAATAAGTTCTTCAGTATCAGTACTTTCGTTTTATTTCAAAATGAATTCTACTGTATCTGAGAAAGCAACGTTTTTGCATTTGAAATCAACATCAACAAGTTTCTTGGAGTGTTCAGGTAGGGTTTACTTTTTATTAGTCATTCAAACAATTAATGCTATTATTTTATATTTAATTATTGTAGTGGAAGTGTCTTGTGTTAAAATAAACTACACCAAAAATTCATCAGCAGACACGGTTACTTTTCAAGGATCTTATTATGATGGAAAGCCTCATTTTTTGGAACTGAATTTCTCGCAGTGGAACAGACCAACGTTCTCCTTGGACCAAGTGAAAAAAAATTCCAACTATAAATATAACGATTATCATACCTTTCAACAAATAACTTTTGGTACATAACTGTCTTATAACTTAATAAGTTTCTTATACAGATTTTTATCTATTTTTCAGGAAAATAAGTTCATAGCTTGGATATTGCTTTCTAATATGTAGTGCTTTGTTTCAGGTTCCAAAGGTAATGTTGAAAATATTGATTTTTGTATTGGTGATGTTAAACTGGGCGCTAATTCAATACAATTTCAACAAGATCATAAAAGAATCGTTAACTTGAGAAAATGCGAGTGGTGAGTTGAACACATTTGAAGGGCCGGGAGAAAGAGCGATCAGAGTCAATTTTTTTTTTTTTCGAAATTAAAATTTTAATGCTATCTTGTTGGTCTATTCGAGAAGCATGTATCGCTTTGGGTGAAAATGTTAATAGTTTGCCTAAAAACCACAGAGAAAGATAAGGCGTTTGGTGTAAACCTTATGAGACCTAAAACTTTTAAAACCTAACCCCAAAAAATTTCTAATGAGTGACCATGATCGTTCTTTCTCCAAACCCTTCCTTTTGAAATATCCTAAGAGTCATGTAGTATCGACCAATTTTTATATTATTTTGAAAATATTGATGGGATGGTCTTTTGCTCTCTGTGTTTTGCAGTAAAGATTCGTTTTTTCTTTACCGCAAAAGACCATCCCATCAATACCTACTATTGTTGATTCATTTTCTTTTTTATTTATTTTCAGCACTATGAAGTGAAAAATTTCATCAGAATTAAAGTCAATCATTATTTTCATTTTTTGTTCATTGTTTCATTTACCTAATAAAAACAATTTATTATTGGAAAAAAAATTCTTCAACCTTTTACTGCCAAAATTGACTCCACCAAAAAAAAAATTTGGTCAAAATGCATGAATTTTTGTCCATTAAATGATTCTAAAAGTGCAACCTTTGGTCAAAAAACAACTATTTTCGGTCACAAAGGCTCCCCGAACTAAATGGTTTTTTGGTTCACCGATTATGGTTTGCTGACAGAAATTTTTCGCAAAACCGTTTTTGGCTTTTATATTAAAAACTACGGGTTCTAGTGACACTGTATGAATTGAAAGCTTATAAAATGATCTATTGAATTCGTTAATGGCCCAGCCGTTCGGCCACTATAGATGGTCAAATTAGATAGTTTTTGTATGACCGATTAGTAGGTATGTATATAAAGGTGGATTTGTGGGTGGTCACTGCTGCTGTTTATATATGTACTCCATGCAGTATAAGTATAATCTGTGACTCCAAGCTATAAGGAGCCAAGCCCCTCTAGTAGTTGGCGGCATCATAGGAGAATTTTTTCCTATGATGGGTACCTGTGTTCTAAGGTAGAACATTCCAAGATGTTATAAAATAGGAGGACATCAGCTGATAGTTTAGTTTAGTTTCGGCCATGTTTAAATAAAGTTGTATAAATTATATAAAACTAGTTCAATATTGTTATTTGTTCATAACTTCAGCGGGCTAATTAACATTTAACAGCGCAGTCAAACGAATTCCGCTTGAAGTAGTTCGGGAAGTTTCTTTTTAGCGCTCCAAACGGGATAAACAATCAATCGCGGTCCGCGGATAAAGTGATAAACAAATTCAGAATCATTTAGTACCTATCTAGTAACTTCAAAGGTGTCCAAAGTCCAAACTTGCTTCAAACCGGTTAAACTTCTTCTTCAATTGAGCTTTTTGTGTTCACCTTTTGGGATTTTCAACAAACGCTAACGTAAGTATCTTTTTAATAAATTAATCTCAAGTTCTTTTGCATTCATGGGATTTGCCGGTCTACCGGTCTGACCTTACCCGTCAATGCAGCTCCCAGCTACCTCTTGGTCGATGTCTGTTCAGCAATCCCCCGGCACTACTAGCCTCGCACTCACGGATTTTGGGAAGGGGCGAAGGAGATGCTGTATATTCAAATAAGACTCTTGGTCATTATCGGACATGACCATGCTACTGGTCCGATCTTCACAAAATTTTCACCATATTATACAGGGGTGGGCACAGAGTTCCAGGGTAGAGTACTAGGGTAGGGTCTTAAAAGAATGAGGGAGGGTCGAGGGTATGGGAGTTGATGGGAGAAAGGTGGAATGTTGGTCAATGTCTGCTTAGCAATACCCCAGAATTACAAGCCTCGAACTCGCGATTTTGGGTATATTCAAGCAGACTCTCCAGTCCGATCGTCACAAAATTGTCACCATATACTGCAGTATAAGGGCACAGAGTTCCTAATATATGTAATGACCCTACTAAGGTAGGGTCTTAAGGAATGAGGTCCAGGGATGTAGGGGAGTTGATGGGATGGTGGAATGTTGGACTATGTCTGCTCTTCAGGTAAAACTGATTTAAATCGGGCTTCGCACCCTCATTTTGGTGTGCTGCAAGGCCATAGCTCGGCAAGCACAATGTGGGCTGTATTATAGTGCCAAGTTTCAGCTTCAGGTCGCCACCCATTAGGGAAAGCTCCATACATTTATTTTTTTGGGAAATTAATGTAATTTTTTTTCCTTCTGCAGTAGACAACCATGCCGGAAACAAAAATGCAGGTCGACTCCAGCACAATCCCTGAAAACTGGCGCGTTTTCAACATTTTGATGAAGGATAAATTAAGCTTCTTGTATCAAACAGGACTATTCGCCGATTTAAACATCGAAATCAAAAATGAAGATGAAACTGAGGTAAGATTGTCATTACAGTTATTTAATTTTTTTACATTTTTTTAGACTGTCAAATGCCATTCGTTGCTCCTCAAAGTAGCAAGCCCCGTGTTCGAAAGTATGCTTAGCGGATTTAAAGAAAGTTATCACATTTTGATTGAAGATTTTGACACTAAAATTGTCAAAATGTTCCTAAAGTACGCTCCTTTTATTATTTTTGTTTTGTATTCATTAATTTTATCTTTTTAGGTATTTGTACGTCGAAAAGGCTGATTTTGATTCTGTAGCGGATGCTTGGGAGGTGTATAAAGTCGCCTCAAAATATCTCATCGCTCCTTTACAAAAGTATTGTTCGGATTACATTTTAAGAAACTCCTCTTACTCTACTGCTATTGCTAATTACAACACTGCGGTATCTTTGGGACTGAAAACAATCGAAGAAGAAAGCTACAAGGTTTTGTAACAAACTAATATAACTTTTTAGACAATATTGGATAATTTGTTCCAAGTTTTACGTCTCGATTCATTCAAACTGTTATCTGAAAATGGAGTTTTACGAATTCTTGATGAGGAAACACTCAATGTTGGAGAAGGCGCACTCTTTGAAGCGGTGTCATTCTGGATTAATTCTCAATTTTCTGGTACTTAATGAATCTTAATTGTTAAAAATTAAACTGTTTTCTAGGTGAACTAACGAATGATGATAAAATTAACCAAGAGCGCCTTGTAAGTTTGTTCATCCCGAAGATACGATTCTCAGAAATGTCTCCGAATGAATTTTCTCGGAATGTTGGTTTGAGTCAACTTATTGATGAAAGCATTAAGTTCAAGATATTGTTGAATCTTAATTTGAAAACCGGTCGCCCAGAAGTGTTACCTTATACAAAAACGTATCCCAAGAAACGATTTGCAGGGTAAGTTGCCTTCAGAGGAGGTTTATATTGAACGTCTTTTATATGAATGTTTCAGATTTCTGGATAATTGTTCCTGTAAAAGGACCTCTTCATGTTTACTATCAAGTAAGTTTTTTGCTTGCATTATTCATCGTTTTTTCACTAGTAGATTGGTGAATCCATATCTGTGGAATTTTTGATTCTGTGCCCATTAACCATTAGAAAATACTGTTTTTTAACTTTTTTCTCTTATTGTACTTTTCTTTTTCCAGATACGGAAATGGCGATAAAAGCTGTCGAATTTACATCTGATTCGCTTGTGGAATTAGACAGAGGACTGGATTCTGGAGTATCATTTCTTTCCTTTTATTTTAAATTGAATTCAACCAAGTGTGAGAAAGCGATAACGTTGTTGCATTTGAAATCAAACAATGGCCAAGACTTGAAATGCTCAGGTAGGGTTTTGTAAATGGTCATTTAAAATTTTTTTAAATTTATTGTTCTAGTGGATTCTTCTTGTGTTAGAATAAGCTACAGCAGCAGAAATTCACCAGCGGACACAGTTATTTTTCAAGGATTTTATTACGATGGAAAGACTCATTTGTTGAAACTAAATTTCTCATCTTTCGGCAATCCGGTTTTCTCACTAGACCAGCAAACAAAAAGCTCCAACCGTCGATATAATAATTATCATGTTTTTGAACAAATAATTTTTGGTACAGTATTTAATTTCTTCTTTTTCTGTAAAATTCAGATTTTTGGGTTACTGCAATGGCCTTATCACCGTCAAATTTTTGAAATTTTTGTTTTAGGTGCTGGTGATAATCCTGCGAATATAAATTTTTGTATTCGTGATGTTGACGTGGGCACACATCGAGTAGACTTTCAACTTCATCATAGGAGAATCTTCAAGTTGAAAAAGTGTAATTGGTGAGTATTACGCTGTCATAGATAAAACGTGGTCTTTCCCTGGGATGTATTGTGTATTTTCATTGAGAGATGAATATAGTCCCTAGTCCCTGATCAAATGGTTTCAATGCTAGGGCTCTATATATTTAATATTGAACATTTCTACCCTGAGGGTCTAAACTGGACAAGGGACTTTCCCCTGGAGTTGGGACCGGGCTTGGGAGTTTAAGCCCGGTGAGGCCTCACACTCACTCCAGAAAGCCCCGGTAAACAGACGGTGAATGCCCAGGGGCGGACTGGGACCTTAGGGTGTGGGTGGGTTTTCAGTTAGCAGAAAATTGGCTCTTAGAAAAATATATTCTGCAAAAACAGAGGTTTCCAAACTTTTTCACTGTGCGCCCCCTTTTAAACAAATGAGAACCTTTGCCCCCTAAACCTAAAGTTTTGACTGTTAACTTTGAGGTTTTTGAAGGAAATTTGGGATTTAAAATGTCGATTTTGAGGTTTTTGACAAAATAAATTGCACTTAAAACGTTGATTTTTAGATTTTTTTTGACTAAAATATTTGCTCTTATAACCATGATTTGGAGGTTTTTGACAAAAATTGTCAATTTAAAGTTGATTATGAGGTTTTTTTTAACGAAAATTAGGCTTCATAAATGTAGATTTCGAAGTTTTTGGACGAAAATTAGGCTTCATAAATGTTGATTTTGAGGTTTTTTTTTTAAACCAAAATTAGGCTCTTTAAATGTCAAATTTGAGGTTTTTGACGAAAATTAGGCTTTAAAAATGTTTGTTTTGAGGTTTTTGACGAAAATTAGGCTTTTTAAATGTTGATCTTGAGGTTTTTGACGAATATTTGGCTTTTTAAATGTTGATTTCGAGGTTTTTGGACGAAAATTAGGCTTCATAAATGTTGATTTTGAGGTTTTTAACCAAAATTAGGCTTTTTAAATGTCGATTTTGAGGATTTTCACAAAAATTTGGCATCATAAATGTTGATTTTGAGGTTTTTTGACGAAAATTAGGCTTTAAAAATTTTGATTTTGAGGTTTTTTACGAGTTTTTGGGGATATTTGCAAAATCTTGAGCTTGCCCACGCCCCCTAGTTTGGGAACCACTGAGCAAAAATAACGCTAAAAAAACCTGACGTTCTGTCCACCCGTTCCCCCCGGGCCAGTCCGCCCCTGTGAATGCCCATAGAGGAAAAAGACTTAAGATGGACAGAAAGACCAATTTGGACCAACAACACAAATTTTTAATCTTATTTTGTTTTTTTTTGTTTTTTTCCAGCTTTGTGAAGTAAGACTCAAACCTCCACCTCCGAGCTCTTAAAATTCATTGTGTTTTTAATTTCAAGTCCGGTTTGACCAAAGTATGGATGAATTTCCTTGCCCAATAAAATTTAAGGTTCAAAAAAGACAATTTTTTATCTTTAAACAATTTTTTTATTTATGTATAATAATTGTTTATTTATATATAATATATTTCTTTTCACAAACATTTCATAATATTGTAAATTTTTTTTTATTCTGATAAAGTCTAAGTACACAATAGACATAATAAATTATTACCGTCCATATTTGATTTTGTACAAATTCAGATTTTCATCCCAACATTTTTAAACCTAAAAAATGAAAAATAATATACAAAATCGAAATACACTTATTGGAGTTGATATTGTACTTTCAGGGAAATATGGTTATGTGCCATTTCTGATATTTCTAAATACAATTCTTTTTTATTACAATTTTAAATTTCTAAGGTCCCGCTCTGGCAATGTAATTGAGAAAATAAAAATTGAACTTTTAAATACAAAGGTTTTATGTAACAAAAATAATAAAGAAAATAAAATTGTGCTTGACTATATTCTAAATTTAAAATTTTTCTCTATTTTTTTTCCAACCTAAAATGGACCGGGGTGGGTCTTAACCTAACAAACAAATAAGACACCACGCCGTTGGTCCACAATATTGTGTTTGAGCCATTCTAAATTTTTTTTTACAATTTTGTTTTTGCTCTACCTAAAAAAATGGTAACAAATAAAATACTTGGCACGAATGGAATTTTCTAAAACAAAAAAAAAGTCACCTTTTATGGAAGTCCCTTTAGTAATTAGAGGAAGGAAACTACGTTCAGGCTTAAAATTCAGACTTGGCAAAATAAACTCGACAATTTTTTTGGAATAAAGAAAAAATCGATTTTTAATAATTTAAGCCTGCCCTAACTTTAACCTACTTTTAATTATAATTAGGCTAAGCTCTCATCCGCTATTACTGCATCTTTAAAAACAATCAGCGGTCAAAAAGTTTTTAAAACTGTAAATTCTTTCATAATACACATAGCTAAAAGTTCTAAGTGTTTTTAAAGACATACACTCTACATTTCTCATGGATAAGGCACACCATATCAGGACAATTCATTTTTTTTAAAATCATCTATATAGATTACACTAAAATATATAATATTAATAATTGTAATATTCTTTTCTTTATAAGAGATAATAAAAATTTGACTGGCTGCCGCTGGCATAAAAATCTTTTAAAACAGAATTGACTGAACATAATGTTTAGATATAGCATAATAAATACATGACTACATACTAAGGTTTCTATATATGAATATTATAATATGACTATAAGTGCCTGTGGAAATAAATTTAAAAAGCCAAATAAATTGGTGTACAAAAATTATTCCGGTTTTTTTAATTTTTTAAATTTTTGGCTCTCACAGGCTAGCTTTCTAACTATGCACACGACACTGAGTTAACTTTGTTTTATCACAATAATAAACTTTGTTCGAATAAATTTATCAACATTTTTTTGTATCCACTTAAGTACTTTACACAAAAAACTCCGGTTTTATATATTTTTACAGCACAGTAAATTTTAACGAGGTTAAAAGGAAGAAGCTGGAAGATGAAATGAGTTATTAACCAAAAACTACGTTAAAAATCACAATTTGTAAATAATAGCCTCAATGGAGGCTTTTAAAATGGTGGAATAAGGGAAGCTTAATACTAAGGTTATTTTATAACCTACCCTTGAAATTTTAAAACATTTTTGATCACTTTGTTTACATATTCCCCGAAATAACTTGTACTGTCTTTTTTTTTGCGTAGAATTTTAAAAACGATTTTTTTACAATAAGAAGAACTGAATAAAAATATTGGTCCCGATTAAATTCTTCAGTTTATACAGAACTCAGCCCAAACAGTATACAGAATTTTCCCCCTTGTGATATATTAAATTTTGATTATCTTAAGTGATAAGATATGTTTAAGATGGGACTTTATACAAAGAATGTTGGGTTACAAAAAAGGAAAAAAATGGCAAAGTGAAAAAAAGATCGAAAAAGGTCTGATAAAATTGAAATATCACGAAGATCGTGGCTAACATTGAGGTATTTTTTTAAAATATGTACACAAGATCACTTTGGAATATATCTAAATTTTGAATTTACAACGATTAGGAAGTTAAAAACTAAAATATAAATAATAACAATATAAATTATATAACAGGTGGTAACAATACCTATTTCTGTTTTTTGATTGGTAACCTTAAAAGAAAAGGTGGTAATTTTGATAAATGTTGAATAGGAACGTTTTCCAAAGACTAGATTTTAATTTTCAAAAATTTTCAATGTTTAAAAGGCACAATTTTGTTTTTTTGAATTTTAATCCACGGTTTAGACCTTTCAATCACTTTTCAGTCCTTAATCTAATGAGAAAACGAAAAGAAAAATATGGAACACATTTTTAAGTTACCAATATGGGTTATTTTCTACAAGCTGAGCTAAGCAACCTAAATGAGTTTGGGGTCAAACATAACCTGGGTAGTTATGAACCATATAGTCTCTGTTCGTATGCCAGTTGTTTGAATAGGAGTTGTAGTGGTAGGGCGCGCAGTCGTTATAATGTTGGTAATACATGTTGTGGTTGTGGGGAGGTGGGTAATGATGGTGGTGGTAATGCTGTTGGTGGTAGTAGGGGTGCGATCTCCACTGATGGTATTGGTCGTAGTGGGGCTGGCTGTGGGGGTATTGCCACTGCGATTCCGCCTGCATACATTGCTGGTTGTGGATTGGGTCGGGGGAGGCGAAAGACGGTCGCTGGAAGAGATCTCTCGGTTCGGGCTGCTTCCGCTTTCGACCTCTCGGCTTCCGCTTCGGCATCGCTTCCATCGGCTCGCTCATTTTCGGCTGCTCGATTATTTCCGTCGGGTGCGACTCGAAATAGTCGTCGTGCTGAGAAAAACGTCCGATTTCCGTGATATTTCCAAACGTTTGGTGAAACCCAGGTAGTTTCATATTCCCTCGAATTCCATCTTTTCCTATAGGACAATCGGAGACCAACGTCGCTCTTGGTCCCTCAATCTTTGGTAACGATTCCTCTTCCTGAAAATGAAATCTTAAACAAAAGCAATCAAAATTGACATTTATACCTTCAT
>JAGWEN010000598.1:67500-71290 GCA_018703685.1 Orius laevigatus | reverse complement strand
GTGGGGGTAAGGTTGGGGTTGTAGCATGTTTTACGCTGAGCACACATGCGAGAGTATGTAGTTGACTGCTGTGATGGGGATATTTTAACTTCTTTTGGAGGAGGTCTTTTTTCTGTAGAGCTCGCTCTTTTTTTTTTTTTTTCTTTTTTTTTTAAGAAAAGATTTTTAAGTTCCTCTCTTTTTCAAAACGAAAAAAATTCTCGTATTTTCGTAATATTTTCTGCGGACGCGTTTCTTGGAAATGGTAGGGAAGGAAGGGAAAAGAGTGGGATAAAAAAAAAAAAAAAAATTAAACAAAAAAAAGAGAAAAATTCGTGTAGAGAAAAGGGGAAATTTTTTTTTTTAAGCGGGGTCTGTATTACAATTGTTTTTTTCTCTTTTTGAGGGAGGGGGGGATGGGGATATAGCGTGGGTGGGGGGAGGGGAGATTTTAAACAGCAACTTGGTTTCGAAATTTTCCGCGGGGAGGGCGGGAAATTTATTGTCTACGAAATGAAAAAAAAAAAAAAAAACAAAAGGAAAAATTTTCCAAGCCCCCAATATATCCCTTCTTTCTTTTCTCCTCTCCGCTCTTTTTCCCCTACCACTCCCACCCCCCCCAAACAAAGTAATTTTTAGACCCGAAATTTCGACGTTTTTTCTATTTTATTTATTTCTTTCTTATCTTTTTTTTTTGCAATATTTCTTTGGAAAATTGTGTAGAAAAAGGGAAAATTTATTGCGGGACAAGAAAAAAAAAAATTTACTATGGTACAAAAAAAAAAAAAAAAAAAAGTCGGGAAAATTTTAAACAAAAAAAATAAAAGGCACATAAAAATTTTTTTTTCTCAGGTTCACGAAAAAATGTTAATTTTTTTCACAGTTACCGTTTTATATTTTTAGGTAGATTTTTTAAACAACAAAAGTAATTTTTTTTCAACCCAAAAATTGTGACGTCATTTTTTTATTAAGTTTTTTTTTTTTTTTTTTTTTTTTCTTTAAATTTTTTTTTTTGCAAAAATATTTCTTTGGAAAAATAGAGGGAAAGCTGGGGGGGGTGTGCTGGGGAAATTGTTCTGTGTAATTATATATAATATAAAAGGGATTTATTTTTTTTCTTTATTTTTTTTATTGTTTTTTTTTTTATTTTGAGGGTCGAGGGTTTCCGGACGAACAAGCTTAACTCCCTTAGCGCTAGTGATGTCGTCCGCCGTTTTTGTGTTTTTTTCTTTTTTTTTTTTCTTATACCCTTCATCACTTCCCAGACTGTACCTTATCAAGGGGCTGAGTCGCGTTCTTCGTTTGGATCGGGGAGGAAGTGGTTCGGTGGAGGGGGGGAGCGGTTTGTTGGGAGACGGGTGGGTGTTTGGGCATTAGGGGGGCGGAGACATCAAATAAACAAAATTCTATTTATTTTCAAGATAAAACTTTTTATTTAGGAATGCTATTGAACGAAATTTGAATCCTTAAGTTTTTTTAAAAATCGGTTGTTTTCGCGCGACGAAAATGGTTTTGAACGGTTTTCTTTTCGGTCCCAGAGGAAGAAGAACCGTTCGGAATCTCTCCTGGGGGGACTCCGGTGTCGGAAAAAAAGGGGGAGAAGGGGGGAGGGAGAGAGGGTGGGGGGGGGGGGGAGGTGGGGGAGGGATGGGAGGGGGGGGGAGGGGGGGTGGGCGGAAAAAGGGGGCGGGAGGAAGGGGGGGGGGGGGCGGGGGGGGGGAAGGGTTGGGAAGGGGGGAAAGAAGAGGGAAAAAAGGGGGGGGGGGGAAAAACCGTCGCTCATTACTTCTCCCTGGTAACGCGCGAAGAGTTTCCCGAAGATGTTTCCCGCCCGTGCCGAGGGAAAATTCACCCCCCACCCCCCCCCCTTCTCCCCCCCCCCCCCCCCCCCCCCCCCCCCCCTCCATCCCGCCCCAGACGTCACCCCCCGCTCCCCGCTCCGAAATGGTCCCAACGATTGTTCGTCGATTATTCATGTTGGAGTGGTCGAAACTTGGCCCCTTGCTGAGATAAATTCTTCAATACCTGCACAGCAGATGTCCAAACCCATCACGATCCTAAATTTTACCGCTGACTAAACAAAGAACACAAACAAACATAAACACCCTAAGAGAAACCCAGGGATTCTTTAATTTTCTCCTCTAAATTTAAATCCTTTGATGCCTAGTTCGTTGTCCCCTAATTGACTATATAAACGTTTTCTACTTGTCACATCGCATATCATTAGAAACCAAAGGGGTGCTGATTTCGTAAACAATTGAGAACAAACAAATTTAAACTCGAAAAAAAATTCACGTTTCGTGTTTTTCTCTGTCTCTGTGGATACCGATCGATCTTTAAAAATTTTCAGGCGTCTCTTTCTCCTGCTTTTCAGATTTAAAGAAGAGGTCTGCCAAATATGATGAAGGACAGTAACGTTCACAGGAAGCTGAGAAATTCTTATTTTGTTTTTTGGAAGTTTTTTTTTTTTTTTTTGTTTTTTGTTAAGGGTGTCCTCTCATGCTCATAAATTAACATACCGTTTTCTCAGCTTCCCTGTGGAAGTGATGACTTGAAATTTTCAGGGCTTCCCCTCTTCTTACTTTTTTTTTTTTTTTTCCCTCTTTATTTTTATTTTTTTCCTTTTTTTCTTTATTTTTTTAAAGAATGGCTTTGCCAAATTTCAAGTCAATCGGGTCACAGGAAGCTGAGAAAACGCTGTTTTGAATTGATCCCCATCTATAACAATAAAAACATTAGCTTTCCTCAGCCTCCTGTGGAGATGACTTGAAATTTAATTTTTTTTCAGGACGGCCTCCTTTTAAAATTAAAAAAGAAGATTTATGCCAAATTGAGGTGTTATTAGTGACAGGAACATGAGAAAAACCACTACCCCTGTTCTTGACGGAATCCTCACTTCCACCCCACCCCCCCCAAAACCCGATAAAAGGCGTTTTCTTCAGCTTCCTTGTGGAGCGATCGACTTTTGAAATTTCATGGCTTTCTCTTTTCAAATTTTTAAAGAAGACATTATGCCAAATTTTCCCAGTCATTGATATGCACAAGAAAGCCGCTGAGAAAACAAGGGCTGTCTTCCTTTGTTTTTTTTTTTTTAGGATTCCACAGATCCTTCACTCCTCCCCACAAGAAACCGCCGTTTCCTCTCAGCTTCATGTTGTGGGCGGATCGACTTGTTGAAATTTTTCAGGGCTTCTTTTTTTTCAAATTCAAGAAGAGTTTCACCAAATTTTAATGTCAATCAGTTTCACAGAAGCTGAGAAAGAAAAAAACGCTTACTTCCTTTTTGATTAAGGATACTCTGCACAATAAAACCCACAGCTTAGCTTTTCCTCAGATTACTGGAGTGATGACTTGAAATTTCAGGGCGCCTCTTTTCAAATAATTTTATATTTTTTTTTTTAAGTTTTTTTTTTTTTTTTTTTTTTTTTTATAAAAAAAAGGATTTCTGCCAAATTTTCAAGTTTTATTAGGTAGTCACATGGAACCAAGAAACACTGCTTCCCTGTGTTGGATTTTCCTCACTTTCAAAACGACGATAATAGCGTTTTCTCAGTCCTCCTTCGGGGATCCAGAATTGTATCCTTCAAATTTGGCAGGCACTCTCTTCTTAATTTGAAAAAAAAAGGAAGTCCTCAAAATTTTTTTTTTTTTTTTTTTTTTTTTCTTTTTTTCTTTCAAACGTCCCGTATCCCTCCACCAGGAGGAAGCTGTTTTTTGTCCGAGGGGGGGAGGGGGTGAGCTGAGAAGAGAGAGAAAAAGATAAAAAAAAAAAAAAAAAAAAAAAAAAAAAAATAACAAAAAAAAAAAAAAA
>JAGWEN010000598.1:0-62500 GCA_018703685.1 Orius laevigatus | reverse complement strand
GCTGTAAAAGTGACGTTGCTGAGGTGAAGCAAGACTATTTGGTCCAACCGACTGCTTTTTGTGATGCTCACAGACTTGCGCCGCCCCATAAGTTTTCAGCATTGGACGAAAATGGGAAAGAAGTCTTTCATAAGTTGGCAACAATGGCTGCCTTCCCGTAAGTTAATTTTTAATTCGGCCTCATCTTGAGATTTCCCCCCAAAAATTGTTAAAATCCTTTGGTAGGATTCTTGTGCCAAGTTTCAGCTTCCAACCATTTTCGAGAAAATCGGTGTTTTGTGATTTCAGAAAAGAATTTTTTTCTCGAAAACTAATATAGATAGGAATGTGCCACAAAATGGAAAATGCTCTTCATTTAGGCTTCTATAAGTGTGATTTTTTTAGATTTTTTTCAACAATAAGAAATGCCCCTATTTTACCAATTAAACCCTTGATGCCACGATTTTGAGGAAACAACTTCAGAATTGTGTTTTTCACCCTAAAAATGGTTAAAAATCATATTTTTGGTGAAATCCTAAAAATGGAAATCTTCTTATTGAACTTTCAACACAATTTTTTTTTTTTTTTCAAACAAAACTACTGTTTTTCCATGTTTTTTGGTTCAAGGAACACGAATTTGAAGTTAGTTTTGAAATGAAAAATTTCTATGAGCAAAAATACCCTCACAATGCTCAAAAAATTATGATTTTCTGAGTTTTTGAGGGTGTAATTGCTAAAATTGGGGCATTTCCAATAGTTTGAAAAATTTGAAAAAAATTACACCAATAGAAGCCTAAATGAAGAACATTTTCCATTTTGTTGCGCATTCCTATCTATCTTAGTTTTCGAGAGAAAAATTCTTTAAATCAAAAAACGGCGATTTTCTCGAAAACGGTGGGAAGCTAAAACGTGGCCCAAGTATTTTTCTTACCAGTGGAAACTCCCTTGATGAGGCTGATTCTAAGTGCTTATTTTTTTTCTCCATTTTAAAAATTAACCTTAAATTAGTCGGTTTCATGCCGCTTGGATACTTTTCTACCGACATGCCAGGTTTGTTCAAAATTTTAATCGCCTTTTTCTTTATTTAGTTCGGTGAAGAGAGTAGTTCATATGCTTCTACTCAGGCAGCAAGACCCGGTTGCTTGGTATAGCGAAATGAAAAGGTCAATTTGTGTGGTTGCATCGCTTGTGGTCGATTTCTGTGCTTAAAGGGGAAAATCAAATTTTTCCAAAAAATAAACTTTTAATTTGACATTTTTAAGAAATTTTTCGTAAATGAATGAGCTCTGTGGTGTTCCTTCCTGTTATATGATTGTGTATGTCGAGCAAAATGGCCGCCAAACCGAAATATGCTGGAAGAGTCATCATTACAGTAATTCCTACTGCAATACCGACAACAAACATGATCTAAATTTTAAAAGAATTAATTTTTTTAGTATAAAAGTTGACTTACTATTGAACTTAATGTCATTTTGGGGTGCCTTTAAAAAAAACTGATTTTATATGTTTTAAGTTGCCTTTTATATACCTAATGTCAGGTATGTCTGAGATAAAAAGACGATGGCCTTGACTGTTGGGGTGTTAATGGAATTTCCAACCTACCCTTTCAAGGGTAAATAAGTTTTGATGCTAAAATGAGATAGACTATAGAACAAAATAAATGAAAAACTTGTGAAAAGTGGTCGATGTCCATCTAAATTAAAGGATTAAGGTCCTCTTATTAAGGGGTTCTTTTGTCCATAAATGGTCAAAGTCCGCAAGAAAAGAGGCCAAAAGTCCATTTAAAAGTGTATTTATTGGATTGAAAGGATGAAAGTCCTTCTTTCATGGGGTTCTCCTGTCTATAAATGGTCAAAGTCCATGAAAAAGGTGACGAAAATTCATCTAAAAGTGTATTTATCCTCTTTAAATGATATAAGCCCTCCTACTAAGGGTGTTTTTTCGTCTAAAAGTGGTCAAATTCCATGAGAAAAGAGGCCAAATTCAATCTAAAAGTGTATTTATTGTCTTAAAAGGATGATAGTCCTTCTCTCATGGGGGTTTTTCTCATCTAAAAGTGGTCAAATTCCATGAGAAAACTGACCAAAATTCGTCTAAAAGTGTATTAATTGTGTTCAAAGGATTAAAGTCCTTCTATTAAGGGGTTTTCTTGTTTATAAATGGTCTAAGTCCATGAAAAAAGTGACCGAAAACCAGCTAGAATTTTGTTTATCCTCTTTAAAGGGTTAAAGTCCTCCTAATGAGGATTTTCTTTTCCGGAAGTGCTCAAATTCCATGAGCTTAATGAGCTTTCCAACGGTATAAATATCGATAAAATTGGTCAAATATTGTGGATTTATGGACTTTTAAAGGTTTAGTCACCAAATCCTTCCTTTAAGTCGATTTTTGAGGGCTAAGGAGTCGCCTGAGCGATTTTATGCACTGAATAACTTTTGTAGCCCTTTAAAAGAGCTTTCCAACGGTATAAATATCGATAAAATCGGTCAAAAATTGTGGAAGTTATGGACGTTTGTAGGTTTCGTCTAGAAATCCTGCCTTTAAGTCGATTTTTGAGGGCTTATAAGTGGCCTGAGCGATTTTATGCACTAAATAACTTTTGTAGCCCTTTAAAAGAGCTTTTTAACAGTATAAATATCAATAAAATCGGTCAAAAATTGTGGAAGTTATGGACGTTTATAGTTTTAGTCACGAAATCCTGCCTTTAAGTCAACTTTAAGTGGTCAAAGTCCATCTAGAAGTATATTTATCCTTTTTAAAGGCTTCAAGTCGTCCTAATGAAGGTTCTTCTTCTTATTATAGGGTATAGAGGAGGAACACCATAAATCCAACTTTCTCATAAATTTGGGGCGTTAGAGACCTCTCCACAACGACCAAACTCTCCCACATTCCCCACCACCCCTTCCACTACTCTCTCAGCCACTATTCTCCTTAACCCTCCCCCACCCCTATCTTTGAAAAAAAATACCCTTTCCCCTTTAAGCCAAATAAGAAAAAATTGTATTTTATTGTAGTGTCTGATGAACAGAGTGGACCTTTAAATCAAAAATGACGTTTTTCACCTCCTTGTGGACCAGACTTGATTTTTCAATGATTTTTCTTATCGTTTTAAAGATTATCTGAGCCAAATTTCACGCTTATCTGTCCACATGGAGCTTAGAAAACTACCAAAAAATGAATGCCAATTTTACTAACATTTTGACATTTTATTTTCACAAAAATTTTCTTTTATTAACGAATTAATTTGTCTTTCTTTGTAGCCATTTGACCGAGCTGAGTCTCCTGAGCGGAGAATCGATGTTGATGAAAGCGGGCATCGGTTTAGCGATCGTCGCAACCATCGGCCTCGTCGTCACTCGTTTGATGAAACACGAAAGGTGATAAAACAAAAAAAGAAAAAAAAATTTATGTTTTACACCCTGTGATGTCCTTTAAAACTTCTAGTCATTCTCAATTTCTCATTATTTTTAATCATTTTTCTGTAGCTAATAGAACTTAGACATTATTATTTGTAAATAGTTTATTCCATAGTTCTAAATTCAGGCAGAGGGTTGGTTGTGTTTTATTTTTATGCTGTAATTCAGAAACGAGTGAATTATTTTATTTTAATATTGTAGACCTAGGCATAAGGAAGACTGTTTAAATAAATGCTAGTTTTGTTTTTTTCCACAATTCTTATTTTTCCTCAAGAACGGTTTAACAGCAAAATAGAGTTCTTAAAAATATGGAAGACATCAATTACTTATGGAAGACTTAGATTTTCTAATTTTAAAATTATTTTAAATTTGATAAAACTGTGTTGAGTTTGTCGAGGAAAATTTCTGCGTGGTGAGGCTGGAAGATGAGAGCCGGCCTCAACCTTACTGATATTTCACCACAGCCTCCAGACTGGACACCTGGGGGAAAAACGATAAAATTTGATTTTTTTAAATTTTTGTGCCAACCGTTGATTCTCAAGCTGCCGACGATGCTGTCCCTTAATTTGGTACTGGAGGCATTGAAGGCCAAAAATGTTCCACGACCTCTAACAGAATTGATCATGTTTGGATATTTCTTTTCCAAATCATGAAGCCCATTTTTCAAAACGTCGCCGGATTTTCGGACAACTTCCAGCAAATTTTGCTTCTTTATTACATTTACGACTCCTTCCAAAATGACAAGTTTTCCTGGATCGCCCATCCATGTGTTGAAAACTCTGTATGGCTTGTCGACCCTAAAAATCAATTATTTCCTTCATTTTTTCCCCCTAAAAAAGGAAGTTACATCAAGTCATCTGTATGATAGAAGCCGCCAAGTTGCATCTTTTTGCTAAAAGTGACCACATCCGGCGGGGAAGGTAAATTGAAATGTTCATGGCACCACATTTTACCCGTGGGACCTCCTCCAGTCTGAACCTCATCAATCAAAAGCGATATTCCATGCTATAATCAAAAATTAATATTTTTTTTCTTTTCAATTTTAGAATCACTTTTTTGCATAGTTTCTGGAGATTTTGGAAGAATTCCGGAGAAGCTTCGTTGTCTCCACCTTCGGATTGAATCGGCTCCGCAATAATTCCAGCAACCGGACTCTTCTTTGAATACTGCGAAATCAAATCTTCGACCTAAAATTAATTAGTGAAGAAAATTAAAAAAAAATTACTTGTGCTAAGCATTTTTCGTCTTCGGCTTTGTTTTCTCTGACGTGCTCAGAAAGAGGGTATTTGTACTGAGGGAATGCTGCGATTGGCCAATCAAAAGCTGGGATGTCGAGTTTATGAATTGCTTTGCTGTGAGTGGTCGTTAGGCATCCTAAAGTTCTGCCGTGAAATGCCCCTGGAATATTTTTGCATAAAAAAAGAGGTTTATTTTTAATTTTTACCATGGAATGATAAAATGCTGAGGTTGGGAGATCCGGGTTCCATGTTGACCATACAAGATTCGAGTTCTTGCTGGTTAAAATCTCTATCGATCCCTCTCATCTTTCTCATATAACGAATAAAGATGACTTTGTAGGCGTTTTCGTTAGAGCATGAGCCACACATCATGGTGGTCACTTTTGAAAGTCCAGGAGGGGCCACCTAGAAAAGATGAGTTATTGTTTCGGTTTTTTTATGGATGACTTACTTCGAGAAGAACTGACTTTAGCTTGTCGGGCCAGTCTCCCCCTGGGAACACACCAAGTGCAGGCCTGTTGGCCAAAGTTCTCTGGAAAAATAGTTATCATAGAAAAAGCATCCATTTTGCAATTTTGGTAGGGTTAAGAAGCCTTCAGGATTTATAAAAGCTTTCTACGTACAACGTGTCCAGCCAACCCATCTGGTTAATTCCCACCCTTGAAAATGACATTTAAATTGTAAAATAATTAAACACGATAAAACTCTTTATTTAAGATAAGATAAAATTTTGAGAACTCTAAATTTAATCTTTTATTTGAAACTAGAAAAATAACTTGTTTTTAATTACAAAAAAAGTTTTAGTAGGTAATTGAAAAAAATTGTCCTTAAAAAGGGAAAATTTGTGACCAAGGGTTGTGTTGGCAGCACTGATCAGTTTCGCAATTGCGTCGTTTGCCATGTGATAGTGCGAAAATGTCTGTATTGGAGTATTCAGATTTTGTCCGACAGGCTGAAAAAATGGAAGAAATTTCGTCTAAATTGAACGATGGATGGTCTCTAATCAAAACGGACGAGACTTGCTTCCTTGAAAAGCGTCAATTAGTTTTGATCGACTCTGAGCCTACCAATTGGGTCTACAACGTTCTCTACAGCGCGGGTTTCTCTTTGCCGGTCATCTATTTCAACATAAGCGATGCGAACGGACGATATTTCGAGTACGAAAGAGTCCTGTCTTTGCTGGAAGATTTGCCCGATTTGGGCGAGAAGCCGCTGAACGCCATTAGCCAGAAGCGACATCCTATTTTGAAAAGGCCTTTTTATTATTTCCATCCTTGTAAATCGAACGTTCTTCTTGGACAGACGCCGGAAAAGAACGGACTTATCTCTTGGCTTTCCAGCATCGCACATTTAGTTCGTCTTAAGTTTTCGAATGACTACTCCTTCGCCGTTACAGACGAACAAGCAGAGAATCCCAAATGATAGATTCTGCTGAAGACCCCAAAAAGCACATGAGGATGAACACTTCGAGAATGAAGTCTTCAGCTACAGAACGCGTTCATTTTCAGTGTAGGGGAGAAGTCTTAAGGAAATGGAGGGAAGCCGAAGACTCCTAATGGAAAAAAAGAATCCAAAGATGTCAAGGACGTGTCCGAATGACCACTCTTTGAATTGAAGAATAAGCAGAGAATCTTCCGAAATGACTTCAGCTACAGAACGCGTTCAAAGGAAGAAGTCTTAAGGAAACAAATGGGAAGCTGAAGACTTCTGATGGAAGACAAGGATTCAAAGAGATAAAGGGGGGGACATGTCGTTGTAGTCCGAATGACCACTCTGCAAATTAAGAATAAGCAGAAAATCTAGCAAAATAACAGCTACGGCTATAGAACGTGTTCATTGTCAGTGAAAGGAAGAAGTCTTAAGGAAATGGAGGAAAGCCGAAGACTCCTGATGGAAGACAAGGATCCAAATATGATTGAGGAGGACATGTCGTCCCAATGACCACTCTGCGAATTGAAGAAAACGCCTAGAATCTTGCAAAATCTTCAGCTACAGAACGTGTTCAAAGGCAGAAGTCTTAAGGAAATGGAGGGAAGCTGAAGACAGGGATCCAAAGATGATGGTTTGTCCGAATGACCACTCAGCAAAATGAAGAACACGCTGTGCATCTTGCGCAATGACATCTTCAGCTACAGAACGCGTTCTGTGAAAAGAAGAAGGGAAATCGAAGACTCCTTCACCTTCAAAAGAAAAAAAGGATCCAACTGACAACAATACATGCTAAGGATAAACTTAGTAACCCTCGTGACCTTGAACGTTCTTGGACAGATGCCAAAGGTGGAACCAGCTAGCTATCTGTTTTCTTTGATTTCCAATAGCTCTCCTACACCAAAATTGAGGAGAAAGAAGTCTAGAACAGCAAGATTGACTCCTGAGAAGCCAGTACGCGAGGATTTTGGAAAATGACCATTCTGCAGAACCGCATTAGTACTTACGATGCTTTGGGGTTGAGCGAGGATTTTAAGTATGTCGGGATGGTTGTATCCGAGAGGAAGAGAAGAAATCTGCGTATACGAATCAAGAAGAACATTTCCGTCCACGTCCACCAAATAATTCCCAAGGCTTTTCTCATAATCGCCAAAAAGTTGCACAGAACCTGCTTGCTACAAAAAGACCATCACACACGAAAAGCAATTTTTTGTTTGTTACCTGAATGCTGTTGATTTCTTCAATCAATTTTTGAGATTTCGGCCCAGGGATGGTTTTTGTAAGGACCGAAGGGGAGCTCGGCTCTCCAGGGACCAATTGAGTCAAAAATCTACCTGTAATTTATAAAATGAAGGATTTTTTCCAAATATATGCTTTTTTTTGTATACGTTGGTTTTTGAATACGCGTCCGGAAATCGCGCTGGAGAAAGCTTTCTGCAATGCCATAGCGTTCACGTCGTAAAAAAGGGTCGGATTTTATAAAAATTATGTTTTTCCTATTTAAACTTTTTAAATGGAATCGTCCTTGTGGACGTATTGTAAACCACGCCTCCAAGTGTTGAGCTGAAACTCCGGAGATCGATAAACGAAGGGGGTCCTACTAGGGATTTTTTTTTCGGATGATTCCTACCGCGTCTCCGTCGCTCAACTGAAATAAAAAAAGGGCATTTTTATTTAAATTGAGATAACCGGTTTTTATATAAATCGTCCTTGAATGACCAAGTTTTATAGATGTACTCATACATTTTTTTTATTAAATCAAACCTTGTTGACACGTGAGCAATTTTTTTGCTTCGTGTTTCTCATCGATGTACATTCCATGTCCCATCTAGTGTTGACCTCCCATCTACCTGTTCAGGTAGTCACGGAAAAGAGTCTAGTATCCAAGGGCAAAACGAGATTATTAGATCTCGGTCCCTCGGTCAAGAGTATTCAGAGGACGAGGAAGGGTACAAAATAAAGCCAATCTACCATGGGTGTGCCAGCAAGTAGCCGATTATATGCCAGTCTTATGACCTGACGAAAAAAAGTATCTAAGTAAATCCCCCTTGGATTTTAGCGAGGAATAGATTGGCATCAATAACTTTTGGATCCGACATACAGGGTGCTCCAGAACGACCTTAACTTCGATATTTTCAATACTAACCCTATGTTTTGGCAATGGAAATCAAATCTACGCTAGATTTCCAGTAACTTTTACTTAGAACACTTTTTTGACAGGACCAAACGTTCAGGCGTTACGAATACTGTGATACTTCACCAGCCAATTACCTGCAGTTTTTTTGACCTGACGAAAAAAAAAAAATTTAAAACGACCTTAACTTCGTTATTTTCAATGCTAACCCTATGTTTTGACGATGGAAATCTAATCTACGCTAAATTTCCAGTAACTTTTACTTTGAACACTTTTTTGATAGGACCAAACGTTCAGGCGTTACGAATACTGTGATACTTCACATGGGCCAGCCAATTATCTGCAGTATTTTTGACCTGACGAAAAAAATTATCTAAGTAAACTCCCCTTAGATTTTAGCAAGGAATCGATTGGTATCAATAAATTATGGATCCGACATACAGGGTGCTCCAAAACGACTTTAACATCGTTATTTGCAATACTAACTCTATGTTTTGATGATGGAAATCAATTATATGCTTTTTTTCCAGTAACTTTTGCTTAGTACACTTTTTTGATAGGTCCGAACTTTCCGGAGTTACTAATACTCTGCCAAGTGGATGCACAGTATTCGTAATTCAGGCACATTTGGTCTTATCAAAAAAGTGTACTAAGTAAAAGTTACAGAAAATCAAGCCCAAAATTAATTTCCATCATCAAAACATAGGGTTCATACATAAAATAACGAATTTAAGGTCGTTCTAGAGCACCCTGTATATCAGATCCAAAAGTAATTGACACCAACTTGGATAATTTTTTTCTCCTACTAGCTCTTGATATGTTAAAGTTGATAGATTCTGCTTTTTACATGATATTTTCCCTGAAATCATGTTTTGGCAGTCAAGATTTTTGACAAAATTCAAGGATATGGAAAAACAAACCAATTTTCATTGAAAATGATAAAGCTATATTTACAAATTTTATATTATCAGGAACAAGTACAACTAAACGAAGTTTACAATCCATTCGATTTAGCAGTAATGTCCAAACAAAAAGAAAAAAAAATTTAAAACGAAATTTTTGCACTGCAGAGAGACTTTGCATCACAACAAAACAGAAAAAAAAAAAGACAACTTTGGTAAAAATTATTTTAAAAATTTAATTTTAACTTAAAAAATAAAAAATTGGTGATTAATAATTTAATATTTATATATGATACATGCTATTGTTTTTAAAAAAACACCGTTCAACAAAATATCACTTTAATTGAACAAAACATGTAATTTTTGAACTTCGTTATTTACACCGGAAGTTTTCTCTTGATTTTCTTCAACCTTTGTTCATTTTTTTCGATTTGTAATGTTTCTCCATTTCTTTTTTAATGGCTACAAAATTTGATTAAAGTTAAAAAAAATTATATACAGGATTTCTACTGAGCTAAGGCTTTACAACAACAAAAATCACCCTTAATGTACAGAATTAGAAAAATTGTGAGGCGAAATTTTCATGGAAAAAAAAATAATTTAAATAAAAATGGAGATCTAAATTTTCCTAAATAAAAACCTGGACTTATTTTACATCTAAAAGTTTGTCTCGTAAACCTTTGACTTTTGCGACGAAGAAGTTTTCTAAAGACTCAGCACATTTGAAAAATGGAGATTCTTTTGGGTTGTAATAGCGACAGTTATCGAATATTTTGGTCATGTCGCCGATAAATTCGCTCAGCTTTTTGTAGTGTTTCTGGTTGATTTTCATTTCGATCGTTTGGAGGTCTGAAAATACCAAAAAAAATTGAAGAAAAAATTTTTTTATAATAAAAAAGGGAAATCAATAGCCCGATACCTTCCCATGCAAACCTTCAGCCAGAAATAAAAGGATCGTGCAGGGTAAAAAATGGGGAACATGCTTTTTGTCGAAAATTAAAAAAAAAAAAATTAAATTTTACTTTGAATCCCGGGACATCCTAACTTACCCATTTTCTCGGCTTTTCTCGCACCTGTAATTTTAATAACGGATAAAAAAAAATGTGCAGGAAAAAATGCAAGGGATGTTATGTGAGTAAAAGCCCAAGCATAAATAAAATAGTTACAAATGAAAATAAAAATCGTTTAATAGCAAGCAATGTTAAGGAAAAGTTTAAAAAAAATCCAAAGCAAAAATATGTTGAAAATAATTTATAACACACCCATCGGTTCTTTGATGACTTTGTAGTAATCGGGGGCTTCGGTAGGATCCACTGGTTCCATAAACGGCCACGCGTTTTTATGAGACTGAAAAATTGAGACAAAAATTGTTAGCAGCTGACCCAACAAATAATTGAAAACAGGCCAATAACCTAAAACTGGGTAAAAGACGATTTTCTGCCTAAAACCTATGAAATCGCAGTAAAAACGAATAATTGAAAGCACAGCAATCTGCAAACAAAAGTTTTTTTTCTAGCTAAGATCTCAATTTCATGACTAAAAACATCAAAACTCTGGTGAAAATAGTAATTTTTAAAAACCCAGGAACGTGGTAACTTTCTGGCTGAAACCACTCAAATCTGCTTTCCAGAATTTAGGTGTAAAAACCAAGGATTCTGCATGTTGGCCCTGATTTGCCAGCTAAAAGCTTTAAAATAAGGACAGAAATGTCAGTTTTCCATCTAAAAATACAAAAAACGTCAATTTTCGGTCTAGAAATATCAAAACCCGCATTTCAGGCCCAATTTTGAGGGTAGAATCTTTAAAATCTGGGCAAAAATGTAGGTTTTCCATTTAAGCATCCAAAACCACAACATTTTAGCTCCAGAAACACTGTAAGCTCAAAAATCAGGGCAGAAACGTCCATTTGCATCTAAAAATAGCAAAAAAATCTCGTAGAAAACAATAATTTAGTCTAGTAACCAAGCACATAAGCCCCAATATTCATAAAACCTCCATGATATTTGCAAAAACTTCACATTTCCGTCTAAAATTACCAAAACGTGAGAGAAAACAATAATTTTTGGTCTACAAATGCAGAATCCTGCAGGTAAGAACCAATTTTCAGGCTGAAAGCTCTAAAATCTGGGCAGAAACGTCAATTTTCTACTTAAAAATACTAAAACCTCAACATTATAGCTCTAGAAACACTATTATACTTATCGGCCCTAATTTTCAGGTTATAAGTTCAAAAATCAGGGCATAAACGGCTCTAAAAATACAAAAAATTCTTGTAGAAAGCAATAACTTTATCAGGTAACCAAGAACTTTGCAGTAAAGCCAAATATTCAGGCTAAAACCTACATAATCGCTGCAAAAACTTCAAATTTCCATATAAAAATACTAAAACCTGAGAGAAAACACCTAGGAATCCAAAATTCTGCACGTAAGCCCTAATTTTCAGGTAAAAGCTCTAAAATATCAAAAAACGTCAATATCCCATCTAAAAATACCAAAACCTAAAAGAAAACAATAATTTTGGCCTAGAAATCCAGAATTCTGCACATAAGCCTGAATTTTCAGGATAAAAGCTCCAAAATCAGATCATAAAAGTCAATTTTTCATATAAAATCACCATAACATTGGAGAAAACAATTTTTGGCACCCCAGAATTCAGCTATTTCCAGGCTAATACCACACCAAAATATTTGACCGGGGAAACACAGAAATTGGGAATATTCAGAGCACAAAAATCGAGCCATGGAAGTATGGTTATAAATTAGAGCTTCATTCAGCGATTGATGTCATCGGGGTACTCCATATTACCCCACTTTCTTAAACTTCAAAATTTCCCACCACAAAAACTTGAAAATTAAGAAAGCAGTGGCATTATTTTTTCCCATTTGTTTTAAAAACCATTTAAGCCTTCATTTTCATCTGATGAATTTCACTAAAAGGGTCGTACAAATTTTTCCTCCGAATATAACAGAAATCGTGAACTAAAATTAGAAAGAAGAGACTTTTGGCTCAAGAGAACACTAGCGTGAGTTATATTTATACAATTTTAACCTACAAATTTGGCCACTTAATGAATAAAACGAGGGAAAATCGATAAATCCAATACCTGAATTTGCTTTATAAGCTTTTTAAGTTGATCGAAATCTTTTTGCCCAAGATTTTTCATGTTGGCTATGTTGAGACCGGTGTTTCGCTGGCAGTTGGGACAAATGTATTCGTCGATGTTGTCCGCCTCTGACTGGAGAATCCCGACACATCGCCCATGGAACCAATCTTGGCATCGATCGCAACAAATATAAAACCTAAAAAAAAAAAATGAAATATTTAGAAGAGATATTTAAGGATTGAAAGCAAAATACGAACTGTGATTCGTCATAGGGTTGTTTGCAAAGACAATAAAGTTCCTGAGTTTCCCTGGCATGTTTACACTCGCTACAAATAAACTCGGAAAGGTTTTTACTCATTTCCTCCGTTATTCCGACACAGTCGCCATGGTACCAGTTATTACAAAGATCACAACCGACATAGAATCTTTAAATGAAAAAGGTAAACAAATAAGATTTAGTATGAAAAAATTTACTTTGTTTCGTCGTATGGGGTTCGGCAGACGCATAAAAGTTTCTCTTTCTTAGACCTGTGATTTGAAGAAGGAGGGCTTAACGTGCTGGGATGCTGCGAAACAGTTTGGTGCTTTTTCGTCATTTTGGTCGCTTTCGCTGGGATGACGGGGGCAGGAAGGGCGCCAGATTTCCGTTTGCTGCTACCGGTCACTCGACTCTCTTCCTGCTTCGATCTGTCTTTCGTCCTCGTCGCCAATTCCTGTGCGACTTCGTTCTGCAAAAACCATAAAAATTGGTCAAAACAATCAAGGTTGGTTTAAGGGTCCTTGAAAATAGAAAAAATTGTAAAGAAGCCAGAAGTTTTCTCCTGAATTAAAATTTTCTCTTCATGATTATATACAGTGGAGGGATAATGGTGGAGGTGATGGGAGGGATGATGGTGGAGGTGATGGGAGGGATGATGGTGGAGACGATGGTGGTAAGAGGAGGTGATGGGGGGGGGATGGTGGTGGAGACGATGGTGGTGGAGGTGAGTGGAGGCGATGGTGGGGGAGGTGGTGGTAGAGTGAGGTTATGGTGGAGGTGGTGGTGGAGTGAGGTTATGGTGGAGGTGGTGGTGGAGTGAGGTTATGGTGGAGGTGGTGGTGGAGGTGGTGGTGGAGTGAGGTTATGGTGGAGGTGGTGGTGGAGTGAGGTTATGGTGGAGGTGGTGGTGGAGTGAGGTTGTGGTGGAGGTGATGGGAGAGATGATGGTGGAGGTGATGGGAGGGATGATGGTGGAGGTGATGGGAGGGATGATGGTGGAGGCGATGGTGGTGGAGTGAGGTTATGGTGGAGGTGATGGGAGGGATAATGGTGGAGGTGATGGAAGGGATGGTGGTGGAGGCGATGTTGATGGTGGAGGAGGTGAGTGGAGGCGATGGTGGTGGAGTGAGGTTATGGTGGAGGTGAGGGATGCTGGTGGAGGTGATGGGAGGGGTGATGGGGGGGAAAAAGATAGTTGGGGTAAGATGAGGATTCCAAATTTGTTTCCCTGTGACATGAGTTATGAGTCATTCCAATCATGCTTTTCAACCATCTAACTTTTGTAGCCCCAGAAAAGTATTTATCGAAATATTTAAGTCATTTCAAGACGCCCTTTATTTAGAAAGAAAATAGAATATTTAAGCAGAAGTTATGCATGCAAAGCAGTTGAAGACTGCGAAATAATTCAAACCTGAATAGCGACCTGAAGCTCTTTTTCAAGGACGGCCCGTTTTTTAAGAATCTCCTTTTTGAGAGCCTCCTTATGTCGATACAGAACCAAAAGCATTTTGCAATGCTGCTGCTGTTTCTTCTTATCTTCAACGGCTTTCCCACGGCTTTTGTTGTTCACAACTCCCCTAGAAATCCATTAGAATGAAATTTATTTAAAAAATACTATTTTACTTGGTGTCTTTGGGATCGGTACGCATAACTTTCTTCTTGGGAGTTTCAGTTTCAAGGTCTACAGAAGCCGGACGCTTTTTGGAAACAATCGTCGGCGTATGCAGGACTGCTGGCGTCGTAATTACGCTCGTCTGGTTCACTATTGGTGTCGTCTCGTCTTTCATTTGCCTTTCTTGATACCTCTGAAGTTTAATCAACTTCTCCTCAACTTCAGGATTCAAATTCTCTTGTTTCAACGCATTTTTAATCGCTAAAATCTCATTATTAACCTTTCATCATAAAACTAGAACTTACTTTGTTGTATGTAATCAGGGGTGATCACAAATTTACTTCCAGTTTGTGCTTTCGGACTGACATCGTTGGCTATTTGGGTTGCTTCGACAGGCTGCCCGTTTACGATTGATTTTGTCTAAAGATTAAATTAGCTTATTAAAAAAAAACTAAATGCCAACTTACACTGACAGGTGAAACAGGTTCTTGCTTTATAATGACTTTTTTGGCTGGAGATTTAGGCACTTCAGGAGTTTGAACTTTAGGAGCGGGGGTGTTCTCTTTTCCAGGGGTTTCAGAAGTATTGGGCTGGACAGCGATGTAAATTTTCGTTGGGCCTAGAACTCCTTGATTTCCGGCTTCAGCTTGAGCTGTGACAATCATTAGTTTTAAAAGTCAAAAGTTGACTTATTTACCTTTGAGCAATTGTTGTTTAACTTGTTTTTGGATCATGGCAAGCTGTGGTGGTGAAAAGTTTGATCCGGTTAATCCTTGAAGGACAATTCTTGGGCCTTGAAGGGTTTGGATGACCTGAGCGGTTATGCACTTGATGACGGTACCAGGTGGGTGTCCGGCCAACATTTGGCTCTCCTCGTCTTTGAGAATCGTAGGTTCAGGTACTTGTTTCGCCTCAGTGGGCATCGTGACGGGAGTTTGGCATGCCGCAGTCGTCGTTTCCGCGACTGGTTTAGCTTCAACTGCATCATCTGCGGTTTTCGCCGTCGCTGTAGGAGTAACGACGGATTTAATAGGGAGCGATTGCGGCTGCACTTTTGCCACCAAGGTTTGCCCAGGAGTTGGCGATTTGAGTAAAATATTTCCTGAAGCGGGTGTCGTCCTGATTATAACTTGCTGGCCGTTCAATGTAGCAATGGTCGCTTTGCCTGAAGCGAGCTGTTGTGCCAAATTAGGGCTGCTGACGACAAGATTCGTATTGACAGCCTGAAAAATATAATTAAATCATAATGTGGTCAAAAAATGTCTTACTTGTGTATTTGTTGCAGAAACTGGAGATATTATTTGGCCTGCGGAGACTACGACGTTGGTTTTCTGCGCAGCAGATGGGATTCGATTTAGAACGATTTGTTTTCCAGGTGTCGCTGATTTTAGAGGAGTTTTAACTACGGTCACCTGTTGGGGACCTGGTTTTGGGGTTTGGGTCGTTCCAATTGTTGTGATTGTATTTGGAGTGGTGTTTAAGACGTGCAGTTTTCCATCGGGCAGTTGGACTAGCTGCTGTCCAGGCATCAAACCTTTGACTTGCAGCTTGCCATCAGGGCCTTTGGTTATCTGCACCCTTTGCTGAAGCGCGGTGGTTGTTGGTGTCCCTTGGATTTTAACCAATGGAGGCTGAGTGGGAGTAGCTGGAGAACCGGTTTTGGGTACATTTGGACCAGTACCAGTCACCACTCTTGTCGTGCCATCAACATCTAAAAGAAATATTAAATAACAAAAAGAAAATTAAATTTTTTACTCTTAGTCATGATGATTCTTCTTGTTCCGAATGTTTTGTTGGCAGGAGTTGTGGTCGAGTTGGTGAGTAGGGACGTCAATGGGCTTTTGGCTGCGGTGGTTGGTGTCGGTGGGATGGCGACTTTGGTGACGACTTTGTATGAATCGCCTGAGCTTGAAGGGACAAATTTGATGACGTGTTGTGCATTGGTTGGCGTTTTGGCTTCAGGTGTTGCGTTGGCCACTTTCTTTTGTTGATGGGCGGCTCTTTGGAGTTTGAGTTGAGCTTCAAGTTTTTCTTTGATTTCTTCAACATTCTTTTCTTTGTCTTTGGGAAGGTTTCCGGTGGAACTTCTCGTCCTGGCCATTGACTGCTGGACGACTTGTCTTTCCAGCCGTTCGCCGTATTGTTTGATTTCCCAAAGTTCGAGTTTGGATTCGTCAACCCATTCTTCGGAAACTTGAGGTTCGGTGTTTTGTGGAGCTTCTTCACGTTTGCGCTTTCGTAAGCCGGTTCTGATGGATTGGACTTCACGGATGGTTTTGGGGACGTCTAAAGGAATGACGACTTTCCTCATTAGGTATTCGGTTCTTTCTAAGAATGCACCGAGGTTTCGATGTTTGAGGATTTCTGTCGTCATTATTTCGGTGTCGGTCGTGATCTGATGTTTGCCGTCGCTGGAAGGCGGTTTGATGGACATATCATCCCAACGGAGGCAAGCCCACATCACCTTCAACTGAAGACCAGCAGCCGAAAGCGTCTTTACGTTCACCATCCGATACAGCCAGCAAGTTTTAAACGACGGCCTAGAACACGGGTACGGCCAAGTCGCATTATTCGTCGCCGCATATTTCGCCAAATGGTTGTATCCTTGCACAGGAAAACGACCGCTACATCTCGCCAGTTTTGACAACTCATGTTGCGGAAGAATGAGCAAATTTCTCTTGTTGCTTTTCGTATGAAAAGTCGAACATTTTGGATATTTCACTTGTGTCCTTTTCTTCCTTCTATCTGTAGTTACCACTTTCTTCAAATAAATCTGGAAATAAAATTAATTAAAATACAATCTTTAAAAAAGCGTCAAAGCATACTTTTCCTTTGGTGCAAGTAGCAGAATAGACACGATTCGATTCATCTTTGATGGCCGTCGTTGCGGTTTGAGATGCAGCGACTGTTGTTGTGGTCGCTCCAGCTTCTTTCTTTACAGTTGTTGCAGCAGTATCGCTTATTTCTTTTTTAACTTCAACTCCTTGAGCACTATAAAATAAAAGATATCGATTGAAAATCAGGTTTGCCAACTATTGAAATGTTCCAAGGCAGCAAAAAGTCGCAGAATCTACCAACCCTCCCTCTGTGAATGGACTCCAAAACAGTGTTGCCGGTGTATGGATACTTAGAGCAGGGTTGCCAACTATTGAAATGTTCAAAAATAGTATAATAGTGAAACAGCAGCAATAAATTGTTGGATCTGGCAACCCCTGTGTGTCACAGTGAAGCAAGGGGTAAGGGATACTTAAATCAGGATTGCCAACTCTTTAACGTTTAAAAACAGTGGAAAAATGAGAAAGGCAGCAAAAAGACGATCTGGCAACTCGTCCTCTGTCAATAGGCAGCGTTACCAGGGGCAGGGATACTTAAATCAGGCTTGTAAACTCTTCAAATGTTCAAAAACAGTGAAATAATGAGAAGGAAGCAATAAATCACCAAATCTGGCAACCCTGAATTCAATGGGTCTTTTCATCAAAAAGAGGGGGAAAAGGTTCAAAATCGCTGAAAAATATTTCAAAATCTAAAATTTTCTTACTTGGCTGTTGTAGTTGTGGTGGAAGTTAGCGATTTGGTTGACTCTGTTGATTTGATTTGTCCGCCAACGACTGTCGTTGTGTGCTGCGTCGTTGTCGTCGTTGTCACGGTAACGGTCACTGTCGGTTTTTCTTCTTTAACTTCGACTTCCGAAGTTCCTATTTCGATCTCGTTGCAAACTTCAATGTTCTGTTCATCTTCTTCTATTTTGATTTGAGGTTTCGGCTGCACGAAGTTGTTTTGAACTTTTTTATCGACAGTGGTGACGTCGACTTCCATATTTTCGGTTTTGATGTCGTTTTCGATTTTGACCGGAGGTGGAAGGTCAAGTTTGGGCTTTTTGTCGATTTCGACTCTTCCTTCGAGGACCGCCCGAAGAGTCTCATTTCCAGGTTTCGTGTCCGGAACTTCCTTTTTCACTTCAGGAAGAACAGGCGAAGGTAAAACACCAGCATTGTTATTTCGTGCCGTATTCGCTTTACGAAGAAGCATCAAAAGTTCCTTCCTTAATGCACTCCTTTGAAGGCAAACCGGCGAATAGCAACCCTGGCTCATCTGTGCATCGCAGTCCAACCCATAGCACTTATACAGTTTACCCTGTTTATTCAAAGCAGCATATTGGTTCTTAATAACCGCCACTCTTCTTCCAATCGCAGTCAGCACATTCTTCACATCCTTATCCAAAGCCCCCAACGGCGTTCTATTCGCAGGATTCTAAAAAGCCAAAAAATTAAAAATCCCAATAATTAAAAAATCATTACAATTTGCGACAACTGTCTTTCTTCCAACAACTTCAAATGAGTCCTCCTTTGAAGCAATTCGTCCAATCTTGATTTCCGAGCGACTTTTGGATAGTTCAACCTTCCAGGAGTCGTCAACGCTTTCGTTATATTGATTTCTTCAAACTTCGTTATAGGAGGGTACACTTTTAAATTGTTCAAGTCTAAAAAAAATATCAAGTTTTATAAAAATTCACAATGCAGGTGATTTCCAAAGGAAAGAAGCAAGGCTGGTGGATGCCCCAGAGCCATAAAATTCACTTTAAGGGCCATTATTTTGGAGAGGAGCTTTGTATCATAGATAAGACCCCACCAAGTACCAGATTCCTAGAGATCTTACGAGGAACTCCCGTGCTGATTTTTGAACCCTTTCAGCCATTATTTAACAAGATAATTCTTTTTACTTAAGGCCCTCTAGCAAAGTACCACCTCTATCCAATTTGAGTCTTATATTTTTGTGATCCCCAGAACGCCCTGATCACGAATATCTCAAAGCCTACATCGCACCTACTGCAATGGCTTTATTTCCTTTGGAAATCAGCTAAATGAAGAAAATTGTGTTTTCTTACTTATATTTGCTGCTTCCAAAGAATGGTTGATGTTGTCTGGAGGTATGGCGTCTTTGTTGTCTTTTCTTTCCATGAGGTATTTATAAATTGAGGGTTCGATGGCTAAGATCTTTAAGCCTTGCTCGTCTCTGACTTGAACCATGAATTTCTGAGGACCAGCTCGAAGGCCAACGGTGCGACAATCGAGTGCTTTGTAGTTACGAGAATTTGAAAGCCATTGCCATCCCCAACGACCGTGTACTCTGTATTCTTCACCTTTTTGTTTCCATACTTGATGTTTCAATCCTAGAGTGTATTTGACAGTGTTGACCGTTAAGCGGTTTCTTTCTTCTTCCTCTTCACGTTCTTTTTTCTCTTTTTTCTCATTCCTTTTTCGCTCTTCCCGCTCATTTGCGGTAATCCTTTGAAGACGGATGTGGCCAAGGTTGTCATGCCAGACTGAAGCGTATACGGCGGGTTTGATGCATGCTTGAAGCACAATGATAGCACGTGCGAAATCTTTTGGGGTCGTAGAAGTCGCCACTGCAGAAACCCAAGGTTTCCTTACTTGAGCCCAATTGACATGCATTAGCGAGGCCGGCATCGCACCTTCAAGCTGAAGAAGAGTCTGCCTAACGGTCGAAAGCAACGAATTCTTAGCGCCATTGACAGGCCCGGCCCATTTAAAAGACGATGCCTGTGTGAGACTAAATTTATGCGAAAGATATCTCATCTTGTCTCTTTCTTCATTTCGCTGAGGCTTATTCAACGCAGCAATATTTGTACTAAATTGATTGTTATAAACTCGATAGTTATTTTCCATTCCGAGTTTAAATAAATGAGTTCCTAAAATAAAATAAATAAATTTTAAATATTTTTTTCTTTTTCAAATACCTGTAGCAATTTGATGAGCTTTGAGACGTGTGACTCGACTGTTATCACCGAAGTCGAGTTTGTCTTTTTTGTCGCTTGAATACGTTTTGGGTACAATGGCACCCGTTTTGGATCTAGTGACTATCGTCTTTTTTCCTCCGAATTTGGATGCTGCGGCATCTCCTTCGTCTTCTTCGGCTTCTTCTTGGGTTTTGTTTAAGTCGGACGGAGATTCTGATCGTACGGATTCGGTCGTTTCGACCACTTCTTCGGTCGTTACTTCTAAAGAGTTCTGAAAGACAAAAAAATTAAATAGGGTAGGAAAATAATGATGTTTTACCATTTGCGTGTTTTCGGGGTCTATAAGACCAAATCTTTCTCGCTCCTCACGTTCTTCCCTTTCGCGCCTTTTCTTCTCTATCTGGGAAGCTTCCGTTTCCAAATACGACTTACGATTTCCTTTCGACTGGTTCGTTATCTTCTCCGTGATATTCATCTGTCGGATGATCTCCTCTTTGAAATCAAGCATTTCTTGACAAAGGGCCGCCTCGTAAAGCGTATTGTCCAACGTTTCTAAAAGAAGGTCGTACTGTTCCGGGCATGAATAGTACCAGCATTCGGACGAATCTTCGCTTTCACTGAATCAAGTTTAGAAAAATCGCATTTTTCGAACAAAGAACTTACACAAAAATTCGCCGAGTAAGGAACCAATATTTTCGTCCGTGCCTATCGAAACCAAGATGTTCCTGGCGGCAGAGCTGACCGGATTTTTCAACGTCAGGAATGCAGTCGTTAACACCAGTAACCTGAAAGCAACAATTTTAGTCCATACTCATTCAACAGCAAAATCGCCATATTTTGGGCATAGATGAATTAAGTTCATACAGGGCAGTAATCTTTGTTACCATGCTATTGAAAAGCTGAAAGTGGTGCCATCAACTTGCTTTGGTTACCCAGGGCAGCAAGTTTGCCCAATTATCGTCAAGCTGGATGGAAGTAAGTGGTGCCAGGGCTTTGGTTACCCGGGAAGAAAATTGGCAAGCCGGATAGAAGGAAATGATGCCATCAACTGGCTTTGGTTACCCAGGACAGCAAGATCGCCCTACTGTCATCAAGCTGGATGGAAGGAAGTGGTGCCAGGGCTTTGCTTACCCAGGGCAAACTGGATAGAAGGAAGTGGTACCATCAACTGGCTTTGGTAACCCAGTGCAGCAAGATCGCCCAACTGTCATCAAGCTGGATGGAAGGAAGTGGTGCCATCAACTGGCTTCAGTTACCCAGGGCAACAAGATCGCCATTTGTCACCATGCCATTGGCAAGCTGGATAGTAGGAAGTGGTGACTGGGCTATGGTTACCCCGAGCAGCTTTTGGTGACCATAGTATTGAAAAGCTGGATATAAGGAAGTGGTCATCAACTGGCTTTGACCCCGGGCAGTATATTTCACAATCCAATGAAATAAAGGTACCCAAATACATACCCTGTGAGCTTTGCAAATGTTGCACTGCCAATCTTCAGTTGGTATATCTCGCAGAGGTGGGTCGACGCATTCCAGATGAAAAACAGCCGGACATGTTTCACAGCAGAGCAAATCACCGACACGGTGACATATCCGACAATGGTCATCATACGTAAAATTCCCTGAAAATAAAACCTTTAATACAAAATTTTGATTAAGACATACAACTACCTTCGTGGCACAAATCTTCACGAACTGGAGACGTTATAAGAAACTGGTCCGTTAAAAATTGAAGAATTTTGAGCCGATTTTCGACATCGGTGAAAGGATAATCGTGGTCGGTCATTATTTCGAGGAGACCACCTTGGTCGAAGCTTTTGTCGCTTTCGATATAGCTTCTGAGGACTTCAGGCCAGGTGATGGAATCGACGAAAAATAATGAGATGTTGACACTATCTTTTTGATCGAGAGGGCCAAAATGGGTCCCTTGGGCGTCTTCTTCTCGTAAGATAGCTTTAAGTAGCATCATGTGGATTTCAACGAGCATATAAGTCTGTTCTTCGCACATCATAACTGCACAGAAATCCTCAAATCGGAAAGGAGAAAGTCGAACTAAGTTTCGGAAATGACGTAATACTTCGTAGATGGATAACGCTTGCATTATGAGGTCTCGGGGGATGAGGAGGTCGTCGGAGGATTTGGGAAGTTCGAGAGGAGGGAGGACGACGTCTTGAAGCCAAAGAGGAACCGGGCTCGGGTTTCTGCTGTACATGTAAGGTTTGCGAGTTCCGCTTGCTGTGCTAAAGCTGGACAACGAATAGTCGCTATCGCTGAGATCGTCTTTAGGCGTTTCAGATTCGCTATTGCTTTTTGACAAAATGTCATCATCATGATCGCTTTTGTCGCTAGATTCGTCACCAAAATCGGAGCCGTAGTGGTACTCGGAGTCTTTTGAGTCGACCATTTCTGGGTTGTAGCTTCGCCGATAGGACGTCGGTCGACCCCGTGTGACTCCTCGTATAGACCTCGGCCTTCCTCTCGGCCTATAGCTTCTTCTGCTACCATCGCTCCCATAGGGGCTATTGTCCCTCGAAGGGGTAGGTGTCACAGTCTGAGAATTCGATCCCTCACCTTTATCATTCATAAGATATTTCGGCTTTTTAAGAAGATGAATCTGGAATTTCCTCGGCCTCTCCATAACGGCCGATTTGGGCGGCCGCCCCCGCCGCTTCGCCCCTCTGGAGGACATCATCGGGCGGTTATAACAAAAAAAAACCTCACGTGTTTACAAAAAAAACGGTAAACAAAACACTAAACATTAAATCAAGACGGATCGTTTGACCGTCTTTGCGCCATTTTCACCGACGGTCACGTGACCTCAAAATACGTCTTTTCGCTCCCAAACTCAAACACTTCAAATTCAAAATTCACAGAAAACCTTCAATTCAATTCAAAGAGACCGAACTGTAGCACAAAGTCACCAACAAACTTGATTCAGAAAGCTTGACTCGTTCGTCCAGGGTCGCGTAGCTCGGATGTAACGACGCTTCTCATTGGCTAATATTTTCTCCCTTTCATCAATCGAACCAAATATAATCTTCCTTTTTAAAAACGAACCGGAAATCAAAATTAACCAATTAATTATTTTTTATTTAAAATTTAACCATTACTAATATCAAGGAACTATTTAAAATGACAACTTAAAACGATTTTATTTAACAAAAAACGTTATTTTTGTCAAACCCAAGATGGCGACCAATAACAAGGAAAGTGAACTCTTTTGTATTGACCATTACTTGGCAGCATTGATCCCGGCCAAAAATTTCTTCTCATAAACCACCGTTAAAAATTTAAATTTTTAAACATTAAAATTCTATACTAAAGATACTTTCCACGTTATTTTTATCCGCTAATTTTTAATGCGGAAAATCACGAAAAAAAGGACTTTCAATGCCTTTTGTATTATCCATTAAAAACGTTATTCGTTTCATTCTAATTATTTTTTATTACTATTTGAAATTATGAGCCAAAACATGGAAGAAGGGCCTTTCATTCATATGGAAAGACGCTTTTCATTAAATTTAAATTCTTTTTTGTATTTGCCGCCTTTTTTTAAATCGTAGCCCGAAGGGGGAAAAGGCAAAAACGGTTTTTTGAGCGGGAAACTGCATTGTGGCAGTCCATTAGCATATTTTTATTTTTTTTTATTTAGTTATTTATTATTTTAGATGAAATGCACATTAGGCGATTTTGAATCTTTGATAATAATTTTGGAGATATATTTTTAGTTATTTTCTAATTTTGATCCTGGTTCTGCTTGTCCTATGACTATCTCAAACTCAAAGTAGTCTGTCTGGAGCAAACTCTAACAAGAATTGTTAAAGTCTCCTATTATATAAAAATCAGTCTCCCATAGCACTCCCCCTAAACTTAACTCAAAGTTGGAGGAGGTGGGGAGAGGGTTGGAGAGGGTAGGAGAGGTGATGAGAGAGTCGAGAGAAAGATGGTAGAAGGTTGGGTGATGTTGGAGGAACGGTCGTCACGAAATTTGAACCCAAATCCAAATTTTCTATAAGAGAATTTGAAAAGTAGGGAGGGGGGGCGCTTTTTTTTTTTTTTTAAATTTAGATGCTTTTTCAAGGGATAGGTATGGGTCGAAGTAGGAGAAATGATGAGAGAATGAGTGAGTGAGGTAGTGGATGGTTGGACGTTGTTGGGGGAGTAGGGACTCTTCATGGCTTTCTTTTAAGTGGCCTTAGTAGGTACCTATGAACTATTAGCTCATATTTTCTTCATGGCCTTAATTTTCACGAAAACTTCAAAAGATGTTTTAAACACTTCACAAGGATTTCTGAATTCTCCCATGCACTTAACCAATTTTATAACATAACAGGATAGAGTGAGGCAGATGGGGATGTAGAGGGGAGAGGTGTTTGTGGAGAGTTCTGTAGAGCCCCAAATTTTGAAAGTTTGAGTCAAGGATTTTCTCCTCAATACCACATTCTAGTTAGCTGAGAAAGTTTGGTCGTTTCGTACATTGAAAGACCAAATTTTCTTTATAAAGCAGTTAGAACGTCTATAAGCTGATAAAATCATTTGTTTTTATGGTTCCACCATGGCCTAGTGGTTAAGGTGTTAGACTTTTTTGCAAAAAACCAAAAATCTATAACCTCTCTTTTTGGTCGTGAGTTCAAATCCCATAATTTGCAAGAATTTTGCAACTACATGCCAAAAAAATTATTGAAAGTAAAAACTAAAATGATTAATTAATAAAAATTTTGATAATTTTAACCCATGGTTCCAAACCCCATGTATGTACCTACCCCCTCTTGGCAATTTCGTCCTCAAGTTTTTCCAGATTATAAATTTTTTTAATTTTGAAAAACGATAATTTCTCTAAGCTTTAAAGGTGCTTTGTAGATCTTATAATTTTTTATTTATTTTATTTTTTATTATAAACTATTAAATATGTGTATATCATTATTAATTACCCTTCTTACCTTTTATTTTCTTCCTTAGACTTGAGCTAGTTAGTTAAATTTAATTTTGTTAAAAAATTATTTTCTCAGAAATTTTTTTTTCCTTCGAAATTTAATTCAACAATAGGAATGAAACATATGTGAGAAATACGTAATTGAAATATAAGTAAAATAAATCATCAGATGTAATTAATGGGAGTGTCTTTATTAGATAATTAATGAATAATGAAGCAATTTTATTCCTGAGAGTCATTTCCAGGAGAGCTTAAAAACCACCTGCCATGATGGAACCAGCATAGACAAACCATATCCATAGAGTATGGCTCACTACTATATTTGCTGTTACCATGACTACTAAGGACACACACACGGATCATTTTACAACTTATTCCACTAATTTATATTGCAACCTTTTTCCCCTTGGTTTTTTGTACCTACCACAGCTAGTAGGACTTCAAAAACCTGTTAATTGATTTAAATGAGATGAGTTGCATAGATGCTATATGTACTAAATATTTTAAAACGAAATTTGACGTATTTTCTCAATATTTCTTGCACTATTTCTTTAGAAAATAGAGGAGACTGGAAAAAAATTGTGTAGAAAAGGGAAACTTTGACAGTTTACAGCACTGCTTATATTTTATAACCTGGATATAACCTTCCATAAATTGTTTACAAATTTGTTTCCTTAGTTTATTTAATTAATTTAGAGTGTAATTAGGTTTTAATTTTCTAAATGGCAGATAGAATATTTCTAAGGGAAGTGAAGCTTTCGAATATAAACAAGACTTTACTTTTTTATCAAAACTCCGTCGGTAATGTAAGCTGCGTGGTTTGGGACGCCGCATTGGTCCTCACCAAGTATTTGGAGAAGAAGTCCGGCGTGAATCCAAATTGGCTCAAAGACCTCAAGGTCGTCGAACTGGGCGCTGGCCTCGGCTGTGTCGGCATCACCGCAGCTTGCTACGGGTGACTTTAATTTATTGAAGGGCGTTGTTTTATGGTTTTTATGTCAGGGCGGACGTTATCCTCACTGATTTACCGGAAGTTGTTCCTCAGCTTGTTAAGACGACGGAGTTGAACCGAACCGCGTGGAGCGACCGAGGGAAAGTTCGATGCGTCCAGCAAGCCTGGGGGAAGCCGACACAAGATTTGATCGGCGCCATCGGTCAACATCCGGACCTCGTCCTTTTATCAGACTGCGTCTATTACGATGAGGTTGCCACATTTTAATTGAATTCTCCATGTTAATTCCTAATTTAAAATTTTTTAGTCTGTCGACCCGTTGATCGAAACATTGCTTTCTCTCTGCAAAGGAAGTTCCACTCAAGTTCTATTCTGCCAAGAAAAACGAGACATCCCAAAACAGCAGGAAACTCTTAAACAATTCTTAAACAAATTCAACGACGCTTTCGTCGTCAAAAAAATTCCTGCGAGCGATCAAGACGAAGTTTACGCCAGTCCAGACATCTACCTCTATTCAGCTTATAAAAAAACCTAACAATATGTGATACTTTTTTTAACTTTCTGAAAAAGAAAGTTTTTGTTTTTTTATTTGTGAGCCATTCTATGTGTACATCAAATGAAATGAGCCAAGAGCTCTTATATTAAACAAAAAGCAGGGCTAAAAAATGAATTTATCATGTCACCCTATCCAACACCTCTTATTAGGAGTTTCCTATTTACTGAAGCAACTATAGCACCACAAATGTGACCGAACTGAAATTTGGAAGGAAAGAATATTTTAGTTGGCAGGCCCTAAAAGAAATTTTTAAATCGAACCACAAGGGGCAAAGATCTCAAAAAATGAACACCCCAGGGGCAGAAATAGCTCCTTTACTGCCAGACTAACTAGTGATGTGACTAGGCTGAAATTTGGCAGCACAGCATTTTTTGGTCGTGGTCTCTTTTGGATTTGTGCCACTGACAAAATATGCTTTCATGCCAAATTTCAGCCTGGTCTTGATAGTATTTCATCTGGCAGTATGCTTTTTCTTTCCCCGGGGTGGTCATCGAGACCAAGAAGAAAAGTAGAAGACAAAACAATGGAATCAGGAAAAATGTTCTTATCTAGAAAAGGGACACTTTTGACAATTTATGAGGGAATTTTTTTTAAGACTCCTTAGAGGGATTGCAGCAATGCTGTAAAATCGACAGAGTTGGGCAAAATTTTATTTGTAATTTACGAAATTCGCAGAAAAATTGGAATACTTATCTGTACGAATACGAATAAATTCGTATACATATACAAATATACTCAGATGTACAAATACGAATTAATTCGTATTATTTTTTATTATATGTATGTATTTTATTATATGTTGATGTAATTTAATCTCATTAAAAGTAGGTACCTATGAATAAGTTAATAATTATAAATAAAATTTTGCCCAACTCTGGAAAAAAGGACTAACAATTTCATGAGAAAACAGAGAAACGAGTTGTGGGTCCATACAGCCTCTGAACTTTAAGATATGATATTTTCAATGGTTTATTATTATTTTTTTTTGCGGGTCTCATTTATCAATTTAAAATTAAAAAAATTTTTATTTACAAATAATCTTAATTACATCAACACAAAAAAATTTAATCCAATCTTTCTTTTCTGTCCTTGATAGCTTCCTGTAAAAGAGAAAGAAAATAATAAAAATAAAAATCAAGACTTGAAATGTAAAAAATTACTTTAAATCGTTCTTCAAAAAGTGAAAGTTCAGCGATCAAGTCAGCGATAGCATTCTTCAACGCGTTCTGAGGGGTTTCGTCGTTGGTCGTTTGGATTCTGATCACGAACTTGGGGTCGAGAGGATGAGGAACTTTGTAGCCGGCGAACAGAACTTTCGGGTCCTTCAAAAGTTGGCTAGAAAAATTTCAAATTAAAAACTCCCGAATACAAAGGCAGACACCCCCAACAGTAGATGGACTTGACACGTACTTCCTGATCATATTTCCAAGAGTATGATCCTCTTTATTGATGGTAAACAATGCAGCGTTCGGTACTTTGGTATCCGTTACTCGGACGATCCTGACAAAATAATTTAACTAAAAACAAAAATAAAAAACCCAAATATCATACTTTTGCTCTCCATCGTAAAGAAGAAACGAGTCGAAAGTCGGTGGCGCATTCATTTTAAACAAATTACTTGCTAATTAATTTACTCGGATTTTATGCTTTTTATTTATTTTGCCTTTGAAGTTTGATGTGTTTTGTATAACCTTATTTGTTGGTAACAATCGAAAGAATATAGTGAAGAATCTACGGACAGGAGAAAATCGAGAACGGCGACTTGGATCAGTTCTTCGCCTTTTGGTAGCTGTCAAGTTAGTTGGCAAAGCTGTAAAAACAAAGTCTTCTCTGCTTGCAAAACGCCCAAATTCGAGTTTGAGAAAATTGAACCTTTACGTTCTACCATCAATGAAATAGTGGATACAGTATCCAAAGTGCGCAGCACTGTAAATTATATGAGCGGAATAGCCAAAAGGTCATCATGGAGAACCATCGGTGCAGGGGCGGACTGGGACCTTAGGGTGTGGGTGGGTTTTCAGTTAAGGGAGCGCCCGGTTGGGGGGGGGGGCGCAGAAAATTTTGACAGAAAATTGTCTCTTAGAAAAATATATTCAGCAAAAACATAGGTTCCCAAACTTTTTCACTGTGCGCCGCCCTTTTAAACAAATTAAAACCTTTGCCCCCCTCCCCCCTAAAGTTTTCAATGTTAACTTTGAGGTTTTTGAATGAAATTTGGGTTTTAAAATGATGTTGATTTTGAGGTTTTTAACAAAAGAATTGCACTTAAAACGTTGATTTTGAGGTTTTTTGACGAAAATTAGGCTTTATAAATGTTGATTTTGAGGTTTTTGACGAAAATTTGGCTTGTTGATTTTGAGGTTTTTTGACCAAAATTAGGCTTTTTAAATGTTGATTTTGAGGTTTTTGGACGAAAATTAGGCTTCATAAATGTTGAGTTTAAGGTTTTTTGACGAAAATTAGGCTTTACAAATGTTGATTTTGAGGTTTTTCACGAAAATTTGGCTCGTTGATTTTGTGGTTTTTTGACCAAAATTAGGCTTTTTAAATGTTGATTTTGAGGTTTTTGGACGAAAATTAGGCTTCATAAATGTTGAGTTTAAGGTTTTTTGACGAAAATTAGGCTTTACAAATGTTGATTTTGAGGTTTTTCACGAAAATTTGGCTTGTTGATTTTGTGGTTTTTTGACCAAAATTAGGCTTTTTAAATGTTGATTTTGAGGTTTTTGGACGAAAATTAGGCTTCATAAATGTTGGGTTTGAGGTTTTTTTGATGAAAATTAGGCTTTACAAATGTTGATTTTGAGGTTTTTGACGAAAATTTGGCTTTTAAATGTTGATTTTGAGGTTTTTTGACGAAAATTAGGCTTCACACATGTTGATTTCGAAGTTTTTTTTGACTAAATTAGGCTTTACAATGTTGATTTTGAGATTTTTGACGAAAATTTGGCTTAATAAATGTTGAATATGAGGTTTTTGGACGAGAATTAGGCATCATAAGTGTTAATTTTGAGGTTTTTTTTTACTTAAATTAGGTTTTACAAATGTTGATTTTGAGGTTTTTGACGAAAGTTTGGCTTTTTAAATGTTGATTTTAAGGTTTTTGTACGAAAATTAGGCTTCATAAATGTTGATTTCGAGGGTTTTTTAACCAAAATTATTGGGCTTTACAAATTGATTTTGTTAAAGGCAGCTTTTGACAGTGTCGACCGTTCTTCCTTTCGTTTTTCACGAATTTTTGGGGATATTTGCACACAAAAAATCTTGAGCTTCCCCACACCCCCCTGGGGACAGCTTACGCCCCCCTAGGTGGGGGGGCCTCTAGTTTGGGAGCCACTGAGCAAAAATAACGCTAAAAAAACCTAACCCGCTCCTCTATGTATTCTTGGGGGGAGGGGGCGGGTGGGTTATGTCCACCCGATTCACGGACACTTCGTACGGTCTATTGTTCTTTTCCTGTAGCTGGACACTTCGTACTGTTGGGGGTGTCATTTCGTACTATTAGCAGGTATAAAATTCAGGTAGCAATTTATTCTGCTCAGGTAACAATTTAAACTGAGGATGTCAATTCGTACTATTGGCAGGTAAAAAGAAAAAACTCCCTAAAATTTAATAAAGAAAGAAAAAATTTATTAAAACTGCTCTATCCATGAGCAACCACATTCGCTAGCTTGTCTAATACCTCCGTCGAACTAATAATATTTTATCATAATTTTGGACGATCGAAATAGTTCGTAAATCCTTGCTTTATTTTCTGTGCTTCCTGGCTTTGTGCTATCCATTGGAGGCATTTCAGTACTCTCAAAAAACTTGGTGTCGACGGTCCCGACCAGCCTATTGAAAGAGCTGTTCCATCCTTGAAAAAAGTAGGCGTGTGATGCATCGTTGAAAGTAAAATTTCATTCGTTGATGAAGAGCAGTCCGATGACTTTCATTTTCATGGTTTGTCTGCTGCTTCAGCTTCTGTTTTGTATTGTGGTCTCCTTCATGGTTATGATTTGTTTGGTTGAAAAAATCAACATACTATAAAAAAGATAATTAATATTATTTTATTGGTTAATTAAATTGTATAAATTAAATTCCAATTAATAATAAATCGGTAGGTACTACGGGACTAACTAAGTTCGTGGAGACTTTCCCTCCGCAATTTTGTTTTTGTGCATCTCCATCGTATATCCTTTAAATTTTTTCTTAAAATGATATAACTGTATTCTTCCAAGACAAGCTTGGGCTTTAACCTGTTCGAAATGCTTTCCATGACTAACAAAAAATAAAATTTCGTGGCCGAAAAACAAGTAAATTCTTTCCATTATCCATATTTGATAAATATTTGGATTATTTACTATTTATCTTGCTCAACTCTTTGACCGTACGAAATGTCCTAGTTTGGGAAACGGAGATTATAAGGTTTAATCCCGAGGACCGTGTGAAGTGCCCGGGCTACAGTACGAATCGTCCGGCTTCGTCTTTCAGTACGAAGTGTCCGTTTACCATGTCCACCGGCCCGTCCGCCCCTGCATCGGTGAAAGAACCTGCGTTAAAAAATACAGCACCTTGTGGTGCCCTAGCAGAGCAGAGAGCTACCGTGTTCCTAGATCGGTTGAGTAGTTTTTGAGAACTAGAACCCAGTGGCGGCTCTAGGTAGGTTTTCGTGGGTAGGCACAGAATCCCCCCCCCCACCCTCCGAATTATATTAGTATGTACTAGATATATATATCTTAGGTCCTACATAGTAGAACCTGTAGAGTCTAGACCCTTATCTTTTCAATGATGCAGTGGATGCCGATGAAAAACGAATACAATATCAAAGACCTATCGAACTACTCGACTATATAATCGGTTAGTTACGACATAGACAAAACAGACCAACTTCAAAGCTTACCGCACACAAAAAAAAATCAGTTATAAAAGAGCTGTTACAATCTCTGTATCAGCTAATCGAAGCTGTTACACCTCTTACTTCAAATTCTTTTCATATCATTAAATTTTCTATTCTTTCTCTCTTTATGGTGAATTATTCACGCTGATTATGCGTAAAATAGATCAAATTTATAAGATCTGATAGGAATATTGTTAAAATGAATTAGATAAATAAAAAAGTATTAATTGATTCGTAGTAGTAGTAAGTTTGTAACGACGGTTGCGCCTCTGTGCGTATGAGGCCGCAAACGTTCAGTTTTCCAGTTAGACTTTTGTTGTCCGGACTCGCCTCTTTCCGACCGGATTCGACGATATTGAACCTTTATGTGATTCCTCGTTCAATTCGAGTCGAGTAAAAAATCAAATTTTCGGTCGCTTTTTTACTCGCGAGGTGGCCATGGCTGGAGAAATCGCCGGGAACGGGAGGTCGAGCGGTGTAGAAACCGTACGCGGGCAGGCGTTCGAAGTCGGACCGAGGTACACAAACCTCGCTTACATCGGCGAAGGTGCCTACGGAATGGTCGTGTAAGTTTTCCTTTCATTTTTCCCAAAAAAACACCCATAAAATAAAAAACTCCCAAAAACTTTTATAACCCAAACGACTTCCGGTCAATACAATCAATCCCAGGTTATTCCTTATCAGTTCAAATATTGACTTATTTATTTACAAAAATTGAATCCTTTATTTAAACATTTACATTGAAAGTTTGAAGTTATAACCTTGAAGACGATTCTTTTCAACAAGTTGCCATTGAATTAATTACCTCCAGGCGAACAATACGTTAGAATGGAATTGTGCTAAATTTTCAAATTCAATTAATCAATGGCCCTCTAAATAGCGTTAAATAACGTTTTTACTCTTTTATGTTTTTAATTGAAAAATTTACATAGCAAACGTAAATAATTAATGAAGTAATTAAAGTGGCAAGTCATGAAATGTCTGCTAAATTATCGTTGGGAACTGTTTTGTATTCATTTTGCGAAAAATCCGTTCAATTTGACGTTGGGAACACTGAATGTGACGTTTTATGTGAAGGTTTGATATCGTAAAGGCAGTGAATTAAGAGTTGGCAGCACTGTTAAGAATTACGAGGAGTTTTGGTTTTGAGCAGTGTTGCCAACAGTTTGCAAATTATTTATTATTTGCTTCATAAGGCAGTGGAGTTTGCATTTTGACAATTTGTTGTTGGTGTCTTCTCACTTATTTTTACTCACTTAAAAAGTGAGAAGACACCAACAAATTGTGATTTACCTCTCACAACAACGTTTCGAAAATAAATTTTGCATTTTGAAGTTTTTGTGTGGTTCTATTATCAATGAGGCAGTGGTTTTGTGAATGATTTCATAATTGGCAACACTGTTTAACTGCTCAATTCGCAAATTATTTTTCTTTTTACCAGAATGCAGTGGATTTTGCATCTCGATGCTTTGGACGGTTGGCAACACTGTTAACAGTGGAATTATTTGCCAATAATCTCTTTTTTGCTAACATTAGAAATCAAAGGATGGGTGGGTTTAAATTAAGTTGGCAACACTGAAAAATCTGAATTATCAGTGGATTTTAGAATTAATAGGTTACAATAAAAATCGGTTCCAAACATTGAATTATCATTTATCAATTATTGTCATCAATGTGACATAGTTTCCAACTTTGCTTAACTTGCCTAAAGTGTTCAAGTTGCAAATTATCGCTTCTTTTCTCCTGAAGGCATTGGACTTTGAATTTAGAAGTTGTTAGCCCCTTCGATTGTTTCGAAGTTGGCAACCCTGACTATTCTTGCGTTTTAGTTGCAAATATAATTATCCGTTCGGGCATTGGATGAAGGCGAAGTTAATGAACCAGTCGTTTTAACCCCTTTTGGAGTTCCTGAATAAGGGTATCTGAGATTGCGACGTTTTCTAGGTTGTGCTTCCGAAAATTTCGCACTTTTTTCAATATTTCGCTCATAACTCGAAAACTACTCACCCTGCAGAAAATAGTACTTAGTTCTTTTCGAAAGAGCATTAAATTTAGCGTTCAATGCCATTTGAAACATCAAAATCGGTCCAGTTGTCAAAGAAAGGTGATTTTTACAAACTTAGCTAATATGGTAATACACACCATACATCTATCACGGGAAAACGGTGTGACCTAGGAGGTCGAGACTAGTCTTTTTTTAAAGTTCATCATTTTTCATGGTTCTAAAATGGCCATCAAAACAAGAACTTCGCGAAAACACAATTACTTCTGTAAGTCGTACGAGAGAACCACTGATACTGAGAGTATATTATATTTTATTTGTTGGTAGCTAGTTGTATAAATTAGCTGCTGTCACGTGGCTGTGGGTTATGAAGTAGTTTGGTACCGCTGAATTCCTTTCATCAGGCATCCATGAAATTTCCTCTTCTAATAATTCACTCAAACGTGCTTCGAAATTCAAGTGACAGAATGGGCGGCCATCCATGTAAAATCGAGATCGCGTATGGTCTGAAACAAAACTCGGGGAATTCGTATTTAAACGCATTCCTCCCTTGAGATTTCCCATCTCTCCTTTTAGGTCTCACCCTTTTCCTTTTAAAGGCTATCAAACGTTAAAGGATTTTCCTCCCCGGACGCCACAATCCGAAAAGACGAAATCCACTTTGGAAAAACCATCTTCAATATAAACAACGGGACTTTTCGATATAGCACTCGACAATTTTCGTGAGTTCATCTTCTAAATATAGACGAAAACACTCGAATAATACGAATGCCACAACTCCAATTAATGTTTAAACCCTCGTGAAGGATTCGCCTCTCTCTCGAATTTCAACTAATTCCTTTGAGCCTTGATGTGATTAACGCTAAATATAATGTAAATTATTGAACAATATGTAATTAGCCATATATTCTTTTATTGTAGTGAAAATATCCGAATTGAAAATATGTGAATTGCATTCTAATTGACACACGTATCCCTTCTACTTTTTTGTTCGGATTTCCTTTTGTGCTCAAAACCTCATCGGAATGTTAAATATGTAATCCATTGTGAAAAATTGTCAATTTTTCGCTCCTAATAATCAGGTTTTTCATAGAAATTTGGTTGAATTATTCAACCTAACTTTTTCGAACGAGAAAGACCTATTGGAGAATTTAAATCCTTTTTTGATGACCAAAGACACTTTTTCTTCTCGATAAATAACCTATTTAGGCAGCTCTTGCATACTTTTCAAGAAGTAAAGACAAGTTTGAGACTTCCTGGGATTAATGGTTTCTGAGGAATTGTCTGTTTTTAGGCTGATATTTTACAACTTCGACGAAAATGGCTCTTTCCGAGGCAGATTTTTAACCATTTTTGACTTGAGTGACCCTTTTTATGGCAGATTTTCCAACCTTTTCGAAGTGAATGATCCTTTTTAGGCAGATTTTCAATCGTTTTAGATAAAAATGACCCTTTTAAGGCAGATCTTACTCATTTTTCGAATGCTGTGAACCATCGAGCACCTTTCGAGAACTTTTCATCCAGATTTCCAACCGTTTTCGACGATAACGCACCTTTTAAGGTGAATTTTCTTCCTTTTTAGGCAGATCAATTTTTGGCTAGAATGACCCGTTTTAAACAAATTTTTCCCCTTTTCCGACCAGTATGAGCCTTTTAAGCAGATTTTCCACCATTTTATTTTACAGTCAATATTCTCGTCACTATTTTTGTTGAAAACCGTCGCTATTTTAGTATTTTTTATCGTTCCGATCGATCCTTAACTCAAGAAGGTTGTTTTCTCAGCTCTTTTTTGAAAATTTTCCAAATAACAATTCAGACTTTTATCATGAACTAGATCTTGAAATGGCTAATGCCTTTAAATGGCTAAAACAAGCATAAATGTCGAAGTTCTAGAATCAATAATATTGGCCATAGAAGTACACTCGAATTGAGAGCTCTCATTCGAATAAACTGTCCTCTTGAAATAATAAAAATTTATTCATTTTTTTTTCTTTTTTTACTTAAGAATAATCCTAATTAAATTGCCTTAAGGAAAACTTTTCGGAAAATACGTTTCTCGCTTTCAATTAGATTAATTTTCAATTAAATCAAAGGCATCAATATTTTGCCAATAGAGGGAGACCCTTAATTGAACAAACGGGGGGACTCCATAATTACTCAGGTTCTCAAACCAGTTATGTGCTAATAACGTAAAATGATCCATTACAGCCACATCAGAGATTACGCCTTAGTTACCCTTCGATATTAGTTCTCGCGAATTCTATATTAGGATCTTAATCTTTTATAATCCGACATGAATAGAAAATTTTAATTAAAATCATTTCTCTCCTACGTCGTCGCTTTTAATAGCTTCCTCCTGAAAAGATCAATTTTGAACATAAATACTCTTTTCAGAGTTTCTTTTCCAATACGGAGATATCCTATTTCTTTTTTTGATGAAAAAAAGCTCCATCTTAATATTTAAAAGATTTTTGATGGTATTGACCCATTTTGGGTGGGCCTAATAGCGAACTTTCGTCCTCTCTGGAATAAACAAAAAACAAAAGGTAACTTTCGAATGTTTGGACTGAAATCTCAAGTATAATCAACCTGGGTAAACGTTTTAAAACTCGGCTCTTTAACTTTTGAACTTTCATAATTCATTCAAGAGCCAGCCCGACTGGAACAGACGAGGGGTTAATTTTCTAAAGCGGAAATCGTCTCTTTTATCCGATCGTCGAAGGTTTAATCCCGAGACATCGAGTACCGTCAGAGTTTTGAAGGGCCGAGAAGCCCCATTTTGCTACCGAAGGGTCCGCCCTTCGATTTATTATAATGAATTAGATTATTATGCCAACCCTATAAAGCCTCCCAAAACTAGAAATTCTCTTCAGTAATCCGCTCTCCGTTTACTAGCCAGAGGCGATTCCCAGGTGATCAAACAGAATTTAGTAGAAAATTTTATTGATGACGTATCGTGTGTTTAGCTTATGAATATTCATCTGTCCTCTTCATACCATCAGTATCAATCCAGCCAACTTCCACGTTCGCACGTTTTCACTTACTAAGGCATAGCGGGCGCGAATTTAGCTCGAATTTTGGCATTGATTTTGATCCTTTTAAGTCCGGAGTTTAAAAAGAGCAGTTTAGGATTGCCCCCCAATATTATCATGGCAATATCAAAAGTGGACATTTTTAACGCAAAAGAATGAAATCTAGATACATAATATAAAGGGTTTTTTTTTTTGTCGTAAAAGAAATAGATAGAAGGGTCCTTTATGTCCAAAAATCGAGGTAAAAGGATCAAAAATCGAGCTAAAAGGGCCCGGCCCCTAAGTGTCCAAAAAATATCAAAAATCAAGCTTGAAGGGACCCTTTTCAAAGTATGTAAAAGAAAAAAATCTGGTTAAAAGGACCCCTAGTGTCCAAAAAAGATAAAAAAAATCAAGCTGAAAAGGGCCCTTTTTTTCGTAGCAAAGGAATAAAATCTGGTTAAAAGATCAAAAACCTGCCTAAAAAGGGACCCTAGTGTCCAAAAAGTAAAGAAAAATCAAGATAATAATGGTCCCGGGTGGTTTTTAAAAGACCATTGTAGTGAAAAATGGCACAGATATTCTTTAATATTATGAGAAGAAGCCTTGAAAATTTCAAGTCGATAGGTCCACCGGAGACACCATGTCCTTTTTGAGCTGTTGAGCTGAAGCGAGAGTTACAGCCAACAAACACAATTTTGCTGCTCTATTAGAAAAATTTCATTTTTTTTGTATGAAAAATCAGGTTTTTGACAGTTCTATGGCTGATAAACATGAATCTGAAGACAGTTTTGGGTTGTAAATATTTTTTTTGACCACACCCAAGAGGGGACCCTCCGGCGAAGAAAAAACGAACATCAGGCGCCATTATTTCCTGTGGACAGTTGTTGAGCCTCTTGTTCACGCTCCAGTGTACCGGATGCGGTTAAGTTCAGCACTGACTTGATCACGACGCGTTCATCCCTGGGATGAAATCTAGCAAGTGGGAAATGTAGCAATTCTGGCTTCTAGGGTCTCCTCATGTGTAAAAACAACCTGTTGAAGTTATTAAAACGTGGCTGCTATTTCGGTGAGAAAACAAAACAATTTAGCCTTGTTTGACGGGAAAAGAAATTCAATTAAACGAGTCGAAACATTAAAGCGCGGGGGAGTGAGGGGTCGCCTCCCTTCCGTGCTTGTGTGTGGGACCCGATAAACGTTTGAATTGGCTTTCACACTTGTGGAGTCAGAAAGCCCCCCTTCAGTCTGGCTCGGGTAAAAGCCGTCTGGACACCTGCTGGAGCTGAAAGGGCGGCACGGAAACCGTCGGCGACGGTGCAGGAGCTCGGATTTAGTCGCCTCAACTCTTTTCACGGCCTTTTACGAGGGACATGGCCACTGTTTCACCGAGTCCCGAAGCCTAATATCGATCGCGCGCTGGGGATATACCCGTTGTAAAGTGGGCCACTTCGCCCTCCCTTTTCCCTTTGCGTTTATTCAACACTCTAACAGCTTCCCTTATCTTCCATCCACTATCTCCCTATTCCTCAAATCGATCTTGCAAAAAACAACAACTTTTGAATAAACCATGAATCCCCAACATGGAAAATTGACTTTTTTTAAGCGTGATTTATGTTAAAGCTTCTTTCGTCTGGCCTATTCGATAAGAACATGAACCATTTCCATCTTTATTGCCTCTTTTATCTAGTCTCCTTAATATTTTCTTATTACCTTCAATTTTACAACTACTTTCAAGAAATGCGATGAAATCTTGGTATCTAAAAAATGGCTCAAAAAATCCTTTATATTATCAGTTCATTGAGCATAAAAGAGAATCGAGCACGCTCCAATTCAAAAGCCTTTCACAATTTTTTGTGAATTTTTTTTTCTTTCTTTTGGGATTGTCTCTATAGTGTGTTATATAAAATTTATGTTTGGGGGCAGTTTTTCCACTTGAGAGAATTACCAAAATCAGAGTGCCTCATTTAATTTGATGCTTTTTCCGAAAAGCACTCCTTGAATGAAAACTTTTGACCTTTATTCGAAGCTTTGTTTTTGATGTGGCGTTTGTTAAGTCTTTTGCGTTGATAAAAAAGAGGGATTTTTAAAGCCGTGTCGTTAAAGTTTGCGACTCCGTGAATTTTACAACGGCGAAGGCCGCATTTGTTATTTCCACGAAACTTACTCCATTACGACTTCGGACATTTAAGCTTTGAAAGCCGAAGTTTGCCCACTATGTTCAATCACTTGGAAAACCCACTGTTTTGCATCAGACCTTGGGTTTAGTTTGTTGTTTTTAAACCTATAAGGAGAAAATATGTTGATGGATTTGCTAGGAAAACGCACAAAAACAAAGGGTTACCTTGATAGTTTTCATTTGGAAAATTAAGTTTATTTTTTATATTAAGTTGGGAACAGAAAGTAGTTCCACGACTGGGTCCACGACTGCCCTCCACGACTGCCCTTACGACTGCTGCCCCCACGATTACCCCCGTGACCACCTCTCTCGATTACCCCCACGTCTACCCCCTCGACAACCCCGTCGACTGACCCCACGACTGCTGCCCCCACGATTATCCCCGTGACTATCTCTCTCGATTACCCCCAAGTTTACCCCCTGGACAACCCCGTCGACTGGTCCACGGCTGCCCCTACGGTTGCCCCCGTGACTATCTCTCTCGATTGCCCCAAGTCTACCCCGTCGACTACCCCCACGGCTGCCCCACGACTGCCCTTACGACTGCTGCACCCACGATTACCCCCGTGACTACCTCTCTCGATTACCCCCACGTCTACCCCCTCGACAACCCCGTCGACTGCCCCCACGACTGCCCTACGTCTGCCCTCACGATTATCCCCGTGACTATCTTTCTCGATTACCCCCAAGCCTACCCCCAAGTCTACCCCCTGGACAACCCCTTCGACTGGTCCACGGCTGCCCCTACGCCTGCCCCCACGATTATCGCCGTGACTATCTCTCTCGATTACCCCCAAGTCTACCCCCTGGACAACCCCTTCGACTGACTGCCCCACGACTGCTGCCTCCACAGCTGCTCCCACGGCTGCCCCCGTGACTATCTCTCTCGATTGCCCCAAGTCTACCCCGTCGACTACCCCCACGACTTCCCAAACGATTATCTCCCCGTTAATATCTCTCTCGATTACCCCCAAGTCTACCCCCTAGACAACCCCGTCGACTACCCCCACGACTTCCCATCTACGATCCCACAATTGACCTGACCTTTTTCCTTGTGACTACAAACTAACCCTAACGACTACCTTCTCACTACTACCCTTCATCGACTATGTATCCTCAAAACTACCCATCCATGACTCCCCCCATACCCCCATGGCTCCCCTAAACTACCCTCTCCCCTAACTTCCTCTGCAAGTTCCCCGCAAGACTTCCCATTTCATACAAAACTACCTCTCCACGACTAACCCATTGTGTTTTCAAACTCCCACCCCTCCTTTCCGACAACCACTCCCGATGTACCCGCCGAAGTTTCCAAGTTTCTCAAGATCGAAAACTTGAACTCAATTTCTTCATACATTATTCCATAAAAACATCTTCCAGGTGAAATCAAAGTTAATAAAGTGGTTGTTTCTTTCTTTTAAGACTTATAAAAAGCATCTTTCCTTCTAAAAATAATGATGAAAATGAGATTCGTCTTATCTGCTATTGGTTTTGGTCTTCGTAGGGCTTTTATCAGAATTACCCAGGCCTTTGATTAAAACAAACCCATCAAAGCATAAACTTCATCAACGTGCTTTGTTCCTACAACGTCTACAATGGAAATTAAACGCGTTTTCTTGTAAAATGAAAAAACTAATTTGCCTCTGTTTATTTATCCTCTTGTTGTTCTTCCAACGTTTGTTCTGCTGGGAAACTTTCTTGTTTTCTTTTATCATCGTCGAATTTATATTATTTTCTAATAAAATGAGTTAAATTTCAAAAAGCAGAAATGAGCTGGAAGGTCGCACTTTGTTTCTAAATGAAACAATTTTGGTCGAATTGTATCAAGGGACAAAAAGAGGCTTTGTACTGGCTAGGGCTGATTGAAAGCCCGTTATTACTTTCTACCCTCCTCCCTCATGGTTTTACGCACGTTTCCTCTCGGTAATGATTCGATTTACCGCACGTTAAATGAATTTCGTAATTGTTAAACATTTTCAAAACATATTCCACAGGGAAATCTAATTTTCCACGTTATAAAAATTTCAATGGCTAAAACGAAGTTACACCTTCTTGAAAAGCTTCTGCCCTACATTCCTTTTTACACCTTAACCCGTTTGTCACAGTAAACCTCCTTTGTTTCAGCTATATCGAATTTTCAAAAGTGGGCTTTGACATTTGAATTTTCAGAATCCCCTTAAAAGACGAGTATTGACAATATTTTCCACCTGCAATTTACCCAAATCGATATAACAAAAATGACCTCGCACACCTTCAATCATTCGACGTCAAAATCTAAAAAGGAATGAAAAAATGAAACTCTTGGTTGTTCTACCTGATAAATCGTTGAGCTGAAATTGAGTTATGAGAGTTCGCTTTTACTAATGTGTCCCGCTAATGGGACCCAGCATTGTTCTCCATCCTTTAGATTAAAACAGACTATGACAAAGTTTAAACATAAATATTATAAATAAAAATTAATTTATAAAATTCATCCTTCCTGTTTTAATATTCTCTTTGAAAATGACAGAAAAATCGTTTTTAACCTTCTCATTTCAATTTAATTCTTTCCCTGTCAACTGGTTGGCATTCAATAAAAATAAGAAGTTGCAAGAAAAGGGTGATTTTTCTTTCCTTTCGTTTTTGTGCCTGAGGCGCTATGGAAGAAAACCAAACAAACTAATCACTTCGACAGCACAAGTCGTATATCATCGAATACGACTAACGACTTGAAGAAAAAGTCTTTTCTTTCAAAAAAATATTGTTTCCTTCCAGTTATATATTTTATCACCAATTTTTTTTAAGTTGGCACTTCTGTGTCAGCAATTTTTTAAACATAAAAACAAAATTAATTAAAGTTCCTCACTGTCTTCTCTCAAGAGAAATTTAAAATTCCCTTTATCGCCCTTAGGAGAATAAACATCATTTTTAATTTAGATGCTTTTTAGAATATTTTAAATGAATCAATTTTTAACTTTCTCTTGAACCCAGCATTCTGGGAAAGGGTCAAGCCCTGTAGGGTCAATCTGACATAAAGTCCGGCCGTCCGTTGCGGGAAAGCGAGGAAGATTGCGGCCCCAATTCAGAGGGAAATTTTGAATTTCTCAATAGATCTATAGTTATTGAACTTTTGAAAGTGCCATACTCGCGTGCTATTTTTCCGATCTTCACCAAATGTTCACTATATACAGGGTAAGGACTTAGGATGGTGGGGCTAAAAACACGGCAGCGTTCCGCCCCGCCCAATGGAAATTTTGGTTGAAAAATTTTCATCAATTTTAGAGTAACTAATGGCATCTTCTATTACAAATCGTTGAGTGTGGTGAGTCAATTTTAGGAAAAAAGCTCATTAAAAATAATAAATCGCCCTTTATTTTTTAGAGTTACCCGACGTAGCCGTATTAATGGAGATCCCTCTTTTGATTAGAGCAGCTTCGTCTTAACTGAGGGGGTTAATTAAATCGTCCTGTTTAGACAAGATTAACACCTTGGACATTAATTTAGGAAATAGCTCATATTCTCATTTAACTTCCAGATCTCATTTTACTTAAGTTTAATTAACAGTTAATTAAAAGCTCGCGATCTCGCGACGTTTCACTTGAAAGGGCTGGATTTTTGAGCGAAACAATGGCAAGGACTAAAAGGAAGATGAAAACGACTTTTCAAAAGCCATTCGAAAATTGACTGCTGGTTGGACTTGAGAAGCTCAGCGAATGGTCAAGATTAATCTTGTGCTGACAACTTTTATTTTTGTAATTTTCTCAAGAAAGCAGTCGTTTACCAGGATTTAGGACTGCGGAAAATGTAAAAATGTGCTCCCAGGGAAATTTTTCAACTTTCTATTTACAAAATACAAATGCAACCTAAAATTGGCCGTTACTTGAAAACTATTGGTCTCATGGAGCTCCAGGATCTCTCTAACTGTTCAGAATCGTATTTTCGACAACTTTCATTTTATTAGTTTTCTCCAAAAAACCATTCTTTTTCCTGGATTTTGGACTGTGGAGAAGGGAAAAGTGCTATCAATTTACAAAATTTCAAATGCAATCGAAAAGTGGCCGTTACTCGAAAACTATTTGTCATAGGAAGCCCCGGGAACTCTCAAATCGTTCGAAATCTCGCGCTCTACCAGTTCTATATTAACTATTTTACCCATAAAACTAACAATTTTCCTGGAAAATCAAGAGCTGTGATCGCGAGAGGGAAAAAATGTACTAGGATTCAGTACGAAATTTCTAATGCCTAGAATTCATCGTTTCTCCTAAACTAGCAATCGTTCAAAATTAAACAGTTTGCCCCTAAATAACCTTCTGTTTTCCTGAATTAATTGTAAGTTCCGATAATAAGTTGTAGAATGTTCAAAAACAAACACTTTGTGGGTTCTGCGATCGATAATTTCCGAGTATTGCTAATTAGCTCTTCATGGAGCTTTCCCCCCTCATCCATGTCCTAAATTTCCAGTTTTCTACTCCCCTACGAATATTAAGGATTTCACTCCTTTTTAGACAATATTCCTTAATGATTTTTATCAGTTGGGAAATGAAGGTTGCCATAGAAACCTGTTAATTTTAACGTTTCCGGATTAACGTTGAGCTTTTGTTCAATCTACAATAATAAATCATTGTGCAATATTTAAAAGATTCCAGTGTTTTAATAACGTTTTGAAAATACTTTGTCAGGGAAAACACCATTTTTCAGTTCAGAGGTTTGATTTTCAAAGAATTGATATGCGGGTCGGTGTTGAATTCATCCGGGCCAATAATCCTGAAACCTTTTGAGTTTCATTTTTGATTGATCTTAAAATCCTACCCTTTGATGGGTAAAAAAAGGTGTTCATTTGGGACGGTCTTCAAAAGTGTCAAAATAATTTTTACCATGAAATATTCATTTTAAGTCCGAACATTTTTTCCCACCTCCTTTTACCAAGTTTAAAATCTTCAGAGTTTCTTTTGAATAATTAAGTTTTACGTGGTAATCACTGAAAGGACCTTTTCACAATAACTACCGAAACTTTTAAAAAATAAAAAGTTTTTTCGAAATTGTTTCGGCTACCAACTTTTCACATAAAATCGTTTCTTAAAAAAAGTTGAAAAGTTTTTGAGAATCTTCAATTCTTGAATTTTTCCATTCTTTGAATTTCTTCCTTTGAGAATCTTCGAACATTAATTAACCTCCTTTTCTTTCTGTTACAGATCGGCCTACGATAATATCACAAAAACCAAAGTCGCCATTAAAAAAATATCTCCTTTTGAACATCAAACGTATTGCCAAAGGACTTTAAGGGAAATCAAAATTCTCACCAGGTTCAAACATGAAAATGTAAGTTTCAGAGTTGATAGAGTGGTGGGTTGGTATAGCAACAAGTTGGGGAGGTTGTTTGGTGGTGGGGGATAGTCGAGGAGGTGATGAGTGTTGCTGAATAGGGGAAAGGGTATTTAGTAGAGAGGTCTGTGTAGAAACCACTTTTTGAGAAAGTTCCAGTTTTTATGTTCCATCAACCAGACTTCCATTGTTTGAGCTTTTAGTCAAAAAAATTGGTTCCTTTTCATTTGAACTTTGGATTTTTCAACTTTTATATGTTAAGAATTAGATTTTCCTTGATTAATTGAATTGACCTTGATTGGATTTTTTGGCTTTTTGGTTTGCTTTCTTTATTTTAATATTTTATTTGTTTCAGATTATTGATATTCGGGATATTTTAAGAGCGTATTCTATTGATCAAATGAAAGATGTATATATTGTCCAATGTCTTATGGAAACCGACCTTTACAAACTTCTAAAAACTCAGGTATGGACAAAAATAAGGATGTGAGGGTTAATTTTCTGTTTTAGAGGTTAAGTAATGATCACATCTGCTATTTTTTGTACCAAATCCTACGTGGTCTTAAATACATACATTCGGCGAATGTTCTACACAGAGACTTAAAACCGAGTAATTTATTACTGAACACCACTTGTGATCTCAAGGTGAGTGGTTTTTCGATTGTGGTTTCTTTTAACTTTTTGATTTTTAGATTTGCGATTTTGGGTTGGCAAGAGTGGCGGATCCGGATCATGACCATACTGGTTTTTTAACGGAGTATGTGGCGACTCGCTGGTATAGAGCTCCGGAAATAATGTTGAACTCGAAAGGATATACGAAGTCGATAGATATCTGGTCGGTCGGTTGCATTCTTGCTGAGATGCTTTCGAATCGTCCTATTTTCCCTGGCAAGCACTATCTTGATCAACTGAACCATATTTTGGGCGTTTTAGGATCGCCGACGCCCGAAGATTTAGAAAGCATCATCAACGATAAAGTATGTTTGAGAACCACCAGAGTTCAAAGTTCATTTTTTTGGACGAATATCTGCAGAGAGGAAAACTGGACAAATTTTAGTGTTAACTTTTGGGGAGAGGAATGGACTTTTTACATTTGGGGGAGAATATTATCCTTTTGGCGAAGGTTTATTTTTTCCACAATAAATCTTACAATCCGTCTGGGGAAAAATCCTTTTCTGGACCCATTTGGGGGAGAGGAATTGCTCTTTTTACTCATTTATGGGAAAAATATGACCCTTTTAGGCACGACTTTTCGTTTTAATGGAACAAAATCTAGTTAAAAGAGCCCCTAGTGTCCAAAAAAGATCAAAAATAAACCTTAAAAGAACCATTTTTGTCGTAAAAGAACAAAATGTAATCAAAAGGGCCCCTACTGTCCAAAAATCAATCTTAAAAGGGCCCTATTTGTCTCTAAAGAAACACTATTTAGTTAAAAGGGCCCCTATTGTCCAAAAAGTATCCAAATCTAAGCTAAAAAGGGCCCTTTTCGCTTTAATGGAACAAAATCTAGTTAAAAGAGCCCCTAGTGGCCAAAAAAGATCAAAAATAAACCTTAAAAGAGCCATTTTTGTCATAAAGGAACGAAATGTAGTCAAAAGGGCCCCTACTGTCCAAAAATCAATCTTAAAAGGGCCCTATTTGTCTCCAAACAAATACTATCTAGTTAAAATGGCCCCTAGTGTCCAAAAAGCATCCAAATCTAAGCTAACAAGAGCCCTTTTCGTCCTAATGGAACAAAATCTTGTTAAAAGAGCCCCTAGTTCCCAAAAATATCAAAATTCAACCTTAAAAAAGCCCTATATGTCCCAAAAGAAACAGTATTTAGTTTAAAGGGCCCCTAGTGTCCAAAAAGTATCCAAATCTAAGCTAACAAGGGCCCTTTTAGTCCTAATGGAACAAAATCTAGTTAAAAGAGCCCCTAGTTTCCAAAAAGGATCAAAATTCAACCTAAAAAGAGCCCTATATGTCTCAAAAGAAACACTATTTAGTTATAAGGGCCCGTAGTGTCCAAAAAGCATCCAAATCTAAGCTAACAAGGGCCCTTTTCGTCCTAATGGAACAAAATCTAGTTAAAAGAGCCCCTAGTTTCCAAAAAGGATCAAAAGTCAACCTTAAAAGAGCCCTTTTTGTCGTAAAAGAATGAAATGTAGTCAAAAGGGCCAATAATATCCAAAAATCAATCTTGAAAGGTCCCTATTTGTCTCCAAAGAAACACTATCTGGTCAAAAAGGCTCCTAGTGCCCAAAAAGGATCAAAAATCAAGCTAAAAAGAGCCTTATATGTCTCAAAAGAAACACTATTTAGTTATAAGGGCCCCTAGTGTCCAAAAAGTATCCAAACCTAAGCTAACAAGGGCCCTTTTCGTCCTAATAGAACAAAATCTAGTTAAAAGAGCCCCTGCTGTCCAAAAAGGATAAAAAACCAAGCTAAAAAGAGCCCTATATGTCTCAAATTTAGTTAAAAAGGTCCCTAGTGTCCAAAAAAAGAATCAAAATCAGGATGACCCGGGAAGATATCTGTTTCTTTCATAAGAAAAGACTCTTTTTTGGCAAATTTGGACCATTTTTGAAAAGAAAATACACTTTTTAACCAGATTTAGAACCTCATTTTGCCAAGAAAGACCATTTTGGGCAGAATGATCGGTTTTAGGTAGATTTTTTTGATTAATTTGAACAATTTTCCAGGCACGAAGTTATCTTCAGTCTTTGCCTCTCAAGCCGAAAGTCCCATGGAACAAAATATTCCCGAACGCTGACCCGAAAGCTTTAGATCTTCTCGACCGTATGCTGACATTCAACCCTCACAACAGAATAGCAGTCGATGAAGCTCTCGCACACCCATACCTCGAACAATACTACGACCCTGCAGATGAGGTAAATCCTTTTTTTTGATTTTTCCACCCAAAACTCATTCTTTTCCAGCCTGTCGCCGAAGAACCGTTCCGTTTCGCCATGGAACTCGACGACTTACCCAAAGAAACACTCAAAAAATACATCTTCGAGGAAACCGTCCTCTTCAAACAGAGGAACCCGAATATTTAGACTGTTATTCAATTCAATACAAGAAAATATCTTGAATCAATTATTAAAAACAAGGTAAAATGATGTGAAATTTTTATTATTTTCAACTAGTCATATCGGGTAGCATCAAGATATTTTCCGTTAGGACAATTTTAGCATTTCATATTTCAAACATTCTAAGTGTACACAAGTTTTATTATATTAAATGTGAATTTTATATTAAAAATTAATTTAAACAAAAAAAATCATCTACTTAAATGTTACTAGAGTCTTATCGGTGATTTAAAAAAGGCCTAATTATTAAGAAAGTATTGGAAAGTTTTCAAATTAACATTCCTTCATTTTAGTTACGAATTTTTTATGTCCTTTTTTTAAAATTAAATTTTTTTGTTTTGAACAACATCGGTGATAGTCGTCAATGTACATATAGAAAATCTAGAAAGGATTTTTTTTTTGTTCTTTGAATTTTGTTATAAAAATTTTTTAAGTCTATTTGTACTGTGATTTTGTAGTTTGGCTGTTTCTGTTTTTTTACATTTTTTCGGAATCCCGTTGATTTTCACAATAACTGCCTTGTACTTATCGGGATGAATGGTCTATTTGGAAAAAAAAAAATTTCTTCAGCTTTTCTTGTTTTTCGGATTTTACTGGATTGAACCCGATGATGTTTGTGCCCTAAGGACAAATTCTTGATTGTTTTTTTCTCCTAGGGAGGATTCTTTGATTCCTCCTGTCTAGCACAAACTACATATTCATGCTTTTCTCTTCTTAATGGGGTTTTCTCCTCATTTTACAGTAAAACCTTTCTCAAACGGACCCTTTTCTGTTAGGGAATCTACCATAATGAGAAACTATTCATCACAGGGACCTCTGGGGACTCTCAAATTGTTCAGAATGGGTTTCCCTTCAACTCTCCATAAACAGTTTTCTGCCCAAAACTCAAAAAGTGTCCGTTTATGCAAAGTTTTGCTATAGTAGACCCTAAATTTTAGAAAAAATTCAATGTTCTTTAATTTCTATGGATTAGTCGCTATCTCAGTATTATAAATGTTTATCTTAAAACTTCAAATTTTTCAACCATTATCATTTATCAAAGGCTTCTTTATTCCAAAAACCTAGTAGCTAAAATTTATTAAAAAATTATTTAAACAAAAAGCTTTAAATCTTGATGTTTCATTGAATGTGCCTGGAATTAAATGTTATTAGTGAATAGCATTTGTTTTATTTAATGTTGAACGTTATGTTTAAATTAATTTATATTTAACGAATTTCCAATCATTTCGTATACTCAAAATTACTCAATGTTGAACATTTTCTCTAAATGTAATTAATTTCAAAATGAAATTCTTAGTGTGTATGTGTTGTAAATAATATTTTTTTCTTTTTCCCCTTTCAATAGAAAAGTTAGACTCCCAAAGAAAGCACTTGTTATTGGTTTATATTATAGTGTGCCAATGTACATTAAGATGTAAAAAAAAAAAGTCATAAAAATACAATTTTTAATGAATCATTCCTTTGCCAGATTACGATGTAAAAAATGGGAAATTTCAATTTTTTGGAAAATATTTTTAATAAAAATATTAAATTAAAATTTTTAGATATTTTAAATGTTTTATAATGTACACCATAAATGATGAAATTAGAGTGTTCATAATCGCACATTTTTTTGGTGTCTGTGATTTTAGGTATTTTAAATTGCAGTCAATATTGTATTATCATCATTATTCATCTAAACATTCTATTTAGAGATCAATAAAGTCTTTTATTTCAAGAAAATTCGTCTTCCTTTTTATTTACCTTTTTATCTACCTACTAGCAATATCCGTAAAGTCATGAAATGGTGTTAATTTGGACCTTCTTTGATGAGAAGAAAAATTCAGATTTTGAATTTTTGAAGAGAAAAGACCCTTATTTGGCAGATTTTGAATACGTTTGCCCCTTTTTGGGCTTTTTACACTCCAGGGTAAAACATAATACATTAAATTCTTAATCTTTATATTTGAAAATTAAAAAAAATTGTACAGAACACATAAAAAGATACAAAAAAAAATTATAATTTCCTTTAAAAATTTTCTTTTTCTTCCAGAACTATTCAAATCTCATTCCTTGTGCACTCAAGATTTTTTCGAAAAAAATGTTTTTGAGCCAGAAAAAGAACGAAAACTTAATTTTTAAATCTATCACAACCCACAAATTGGTAATTTTCACCCCCCAAATTTATATTTACATTATACAACAAATTTACACAATTTTTCTATTTACATAGAGATAATTTTATTTATGGGTTGAAGAAATAGTTCTCAAAAAATGAACATTTCCCCAACTCATCGATTATTTCATTGTTTAATGAAATAAACGTTAAAATTTATTTATTAAAAATAAAGGCTTTAAATTCAATATTTTTTAATAAGTTTTCTTTTTTATTAAAAACTACAGAAGAAGAAAAGATATTGAATTTTAGTAAAAACATTTTTTTAATCATTTCTTTAAAATTTGTTAAATTGCAACAATTTGGGACATTTTTAAAAATTTCTATGGATTTTTTTATATAAAATAAATGCTTTCATGTCTACAAGTCTGGAGCAATGAAAAAACAATCTTTTGTATGGAGAGTTTGAAAAATCCATCATTTTGTAGCCTGGGATGAGTTACAGACAAACGTTTAACAAAATTAGTGGATTCTTCAACCTCTCCACCTCCAATTTTCACATAAAACTATTTATTCTATATAATTGACATCCATTATATAAATCATATTTTACATCCCTTTATATAAAACTTGGGTTTCCCTGTAATTTAAAATAATTTAACAAAATTTATAACAGATGCTGCGAGTGTGATATGAGTCGGAATTTAAAAGCAGCGAAAACGAAGAACCACCATTTGGAAGAAATTAATGGAAGAAATCATCTTTTGGCCAAATATTGGCAATAAATTGTTAACTGAAGGAAGAATAACTCCAGGAATAGAGAATGCGCTAGTGGTGTGGAGGGAAACTCGTTACTAGTAGCGCATTCTGAAGTCCAACTTTGGAAGGTGGCCACTCAGAATCTGTGGCTTGTGGTTCTTCTTTAACTGCTAGAGCACAGAAATTAATTAAAATTAATTTTTTTTCTATTTTGTGAACAATTCGTATCGCACAATTTCTAATCATAAAAATTCATTTTGGACACTGAAATATTATGACATCCTTTGAACTAAAATATTGACACTATAATACAGTAATGCGTTTTTCGATTTGTTTTAGTTTTCACTAAGGTCCTATACGTGGAAAAGTTCTCCGTCGTCTTTATTTTTGTTGAGCTGATCGCAGATGCGGTTGAGGTCGTCGGCCAGACCTTGAATCTGGCCGTCCTCCGCGTGTCACACACGAAGCTCGTCCGATAGAGGCTGCTTAGGTTTCCGGCCGAGCGTGGCCGTGTGGTGAGGAGGGAGGAGAGGCTGCGATTCCGCCGGCCCGCCCGAATTCGCTGAAGGAGGTCGAGGCGTTTTCGGCGGAGGGGGTGGCCTAGGAAGGGTCGCGCTTCCTTGCAATATAAGACCCTCACGTGCCCCCAAAGACACCGTCTCGCAGCTCTGCTTCAAAATCGGCGCCGGCATCACCGTATTCCTCGTCTCCATTATCTGTAGGAGTTCCGTCGCCCCTAAAAAAAATTATAACCTCCTTTTTTCTTTCATAACCTCCTACCTCCAGTCACACAAATATTCGCCATTGGTCCACCATTTTCAGTCCTCTTTTTCGCAGTAGATTGAACATTTTCATGACCATGATTATGGCGTTTATCCCTCCTATAGTAGACCCCCGCAAAAACTAATACATTCAACAACAACAAAGAACAACCTAAAATAATAACAAAATTAAACCATAATTTTTCAAATTTTGGCTTTTTTTTACCTATTCCTATAGTTATACTCAACGCTGTAGAGTAGGCGGTGAATCCGTCTTCCTGTTGGTCGTGATTTCCTCTTTCGCTGGAAGAAGGAGCGACGACGACCAAAGGAGGTTGAGCGATACTCGAATTATGTTCGGGTATCGAGGAAGCATAAACTTCAAACATAACGCTAGAAGTAGGATCTGCGGGCTTCTTAGTTTGCCCACCCTAAAATTAGAACTTCTGGCAAAACAAACAGCATTTTCGTGGTAAATTTAAACCGGTAATGACGCTTACCACCCTGTATACCTGATTTTTATCATCGTGTAATTGATGATGCGATAAAGGAACATCGTCTCCCCCTGGTTTGTGTAAGTCTGGCACGAGATTGAGCCAAAATGAAAGTCTATGTGCTCTGTAGTGATTCTTAAGTTTTGGTTTCGTATCTAAAATGTCAGAAATTAGTACGAAAATTAGGAAAAGATAAAGGATTTTACCTAAACTAAGGTATTTTTTATGAACAGCTTCATAAGGAGTCCATTCGATATTTTTGAACCGGTTCCTCTCTTGGCGAAGAACGTGTGTGACGTCAGCTTCTTGTGGCTCGTTGGGATTCCTGTAAAAACAAAAAAATTTAGGTTATAATAAAGGAATCAGTGCCCAGGATGTCGGCTGATGACGTAGATAGGGTTAAAAGGTTGGACATGTTTGTGACGGTCTTGCGTACTGAGAAGATACGAGGAAGTGGGGGCTTCTTATGTCCTTGAGTTCACTAAGCTTTTGACCAATCAGGATAGTCCTTTGATTTGGACCATTTGGTAGTTCTAAATCCAAGTTTTCGTCCGCCATTTTGAAAAAAACGGTCCCAAATCTGCACTTTTTTCAGTTTTCGGCTTCTATCACGAAAACTATGGGTTCTAGCGACTTGAGCACCAAGTAAAAAATGAAAGATCATTAAATTCTGCGTCTAACGTAGGTTCAAAAGTTAAAATCGGTTCAGCCGTTCAGGAGATATCGATGGTCAAAGCTGACCAACTTTTTGGTAAAATGAATTTTTTCAAACTTTGACTATCGATAACTCCTGAACGGCTGGACCGATTTTAAGTTTTGAAATCTCATTGGACGCAGAATTTAATAATCTTTAATTTTTAACTTCGTGTTCAAGCTGCTAGAACCCATAGTTTTAGAGATATAGGTCAAAAACTGAAAAAAGTGCCGATTTGGGAAAGTTTTTTCAAAATTGTGGACGAAACAGGACGAAAATACTAATGAAACTTACTCAAAAGACGTGGCTTAATCATATTTAAGCTTTTTTTATAGGAGGTGCAGAGCCAAAACTTACCCTGTACGGACGAAGTTGCTCCAATAAATCATAGTTGCCTCTGACAAAAGGATTTCAGCCTTTGTGTAGTTTTTCGTAAAATGAGATATCCCACCGACCAAAGGGGCACCGAAAACGTAAGCAAGCTCTTCGCCATGGACGCAACCTTGTCTCTGAAACAAAAAAATCACAAAAGCGTTAATTACTCAAAGAATAGTTCGTTTTATCCTCATTATTAAGAAAACCCCTTTCAACTTAATTTTCAAAATTGAATTTAAAAATAATTAAGTTTGTCTCCGTTTTCAACGAATGTCTTTTTGAACATAGAAACTAAATTAGAGTCGACCTTTCCGTCTCTATTTTTAAAACTCTGATAAAAAAGGGACAAGAACTAGGTACTAAAGTATCCAATTAATTTACACAATTCAACAAAGGCAAAGATCAAAAACACAAAAGAGCTTTATTAATTTTGAAACGTGTAAAAAACTCTTGGAAAAAGTTCAGTTTCTGAAATTGACTTTTAAGTTAATTAAAGCACAAATTACTCAACTTAATCAATCCGGCATAGAAAATGTGGAAAATATTGTTTTCTCAATAAAAAAACTTTTGGATGAAATGGTCGATTGGGGACGGGGACGCCAATAGGAGGGTAGGAACTCTGGGGAAAATAGGAGGCCAGGACCTCTTAGGCCGATAAGAGGGTGGGAACTCTTGGGCTGATGAAGAAAGCAGGACCTCTTAAGTCAATAAGAAAGCAGGACCTCTTCAGGTGATTGAAGGCCAGGACCTCTTAGGCAAATAAAAGAGCTGGAACTTTTGGGATGATAGGAGGCCTCGAACCCTTGGGCCAATAGGAGGCCAGGAACGCATAGGCCAATAGGAGGCCAGGACTTCTTAGGCCAATAGGAGGCCAGGACTTCTTAGGCCAATAAGAAAGAAGGACCTCTTCAGGTGATTGAAGGCCAGGAAATCTTAGGCTAATAAAAGAGCTGGAACTCTTAGGATGATAGGAGGCCAAGAAGCCTTGGGCCAATAGGAGGCCAGAAACTCATGGACCAACAGGAGGCCAGGACCTCTCAGGCCAATAAGAGGGCAGGACCTCTTGGGCCAATAGGAAGCCAGGACTTCTTAGGCCAATAAGAGGGTGGGAACTCTTGGGCTGATAAAAGGGCAGGACCTCTTATGTCGACAAGAAAGCAGGACCTCTTGAGCTGAAAGCAGGACCTCTTGAGCTGAAAGCAGGACCTCTTAGGCCAATAAGAAAGAAGGACCTCTTCAGCTGATTGAAGGCCAGGAAATCTCAGGCTAATAAAAGATCTGGAACTCTTAGGATGATAGGAGGCCAGAAACTCATGGACCAACAGGAGGCCAGGACCTCTCAGGCCAATAAGAGGGCAGGACCTCTTGGGCCAATAGGAAGCCAGGACTTCTTAGGCCAATAAGAGGGTGGGAACTCTTGGGATGATAAAAGGGCAGGACCTCTTATGTCAACAAGAAAGCAGGACCTCTTGAGCTGAAAGCAGGACCTCTTAGGCCAATATGAAAGCAGGACCTCTTCATCTGATTGAAGGCCAGGATCTCTTAAAAGAGCCTATTGGGCCAATAAGAGGCCAGAAACTCATGGACCAATAGGAGGCCAGGAACTCTTACGTCAATAAGAAAGCAGGACCTCTTGATCTGATAGAAGGAGCTCGTAGGACGTAGGCCAATACGAAAGCAGGACCTCTTCAGCTTATTGAAAGCCAGGAAATCTTACGCTAATGGAGCTGGAACTTTTGGGATGATAGGAGGCCAAGAAGCCATGGGCCAATAGGAGGCCAAGAAGCCTTGGGCCAATAGGAGGCCAGAAACTCACGGACCAATAGGAGGCCAGGACCTCTCAGGCTAACAAGAGGGCAGTGACTCTTCGCCCAATAGGATTATAAAGTACATTTTGGTACACCGTTACGCTTTTGAAAAGTTTTATTGAAAAGTCAATAATTTATAACAAACTATCTCCTTCTTTTAATTTTTCACTCAAACCCTTTGTACGTTATATTCTTCTTGTCTTGCGAAGAAAATGGACCTTTGTATTGTGTTTTTAAATTTTTTTTTCTCTGAAAAGTTCAGATTGAGAGGATTATATGGGTTATTATAAAGGGGTAGTTTTAAGTCTTGATTAAATTTTGATGAAGAGGTCAAAGCCATGATTGGAAAAAGGGATGAAGGTAAAGAAGATTAAAATAGCTTTTCACCTTCCTAGTTTAACTATTAAAAAATTTTTTTAAACAAAAGTCTCACTTGAGCTTGTTGGGGCAATTTTATAAAATTCGTTTCCAAGGTTGTAGATCTTTTCAGCTTTTTTTTTTTGTTCGGTTCGTTTACGTCGCGTCCCACCCTTCTCGAATATTAAACAGAAAAGGGCCTCAACGTTTTAGGTTTGGGGAATTCTTTTTTCTTCACCTCTGGGAATGTGGGGAGTCGATAGTTGAAAGGAGGTCTGCGGGAAGGGAAGATGAAAAATGTGTTCTTCGCTCACCTTTCGAGGGTGGGGGGCCTCCGATCCTGATCAGAACGATCGCTCCCGTAGATTTACAACCGGGGCTCTTTTAGGGAAGGGGATGGCGGGGGGAGGGCGAGGGGAGGCGTGAAGGGCGAAGAAGCCGCCGGGCTCCCTTCCTTCCGCGCCTTTTGTTCGACCATCCGTAAACAATTTTTCGGAAGTCGAAACCGCGTTAATTTTCATTCAAACGTCAATTTTTTACCTCCATAGTTTCTTTTAAAAATTGAAAAAAAAAAAAAAAAAAAATTCATCGTTGCTGCATTTCTATTGGCCCAAGAGTGTATACCGATATATTATGTAGTTCACGAGTTAATGGACTCTTATTAGCTCAATATTTCTTGCCCTCTTATAGGCCTAGGATTGGGATAGTCTCTTTACCCATACCACCCCACCTTACCCCACCACACCCTTCTAGTTTCACCTCCCCTACCATCCCCCTCTCTCACTACCTTCCCACTCTCCCATCACTTCTCCACCATATCCATCCTCCCCACCACCCCCCCACTCTCACTAGGTGCTTCAACCACCCTAACCTATGTCCCCCACTATGTCAATCTTTCACTCCTTTAACCACCCCATCCCCCCTCTGACCTCCTCTCTCTTCAGTCACCATTCCCACCATCTCCAACCTCTCTCCAACCTCCCCTCATCACCCTACCTCAAGGCTCCCCCTCACATCTTCCCACCACCTCTCAGTGTTCTGGCAAGCTACAGACACACCAAACTTCGCCATTTTTGCGAATTTCGATTTAATTAAGCTCTTACAGGAAAGCTATTCATCAGAAAGAGCCAAACCAAACTTCAATCCAACCTACACTTTCGCAATGCCTGGAGGTCGTGAGGGTTTAGTATTTTCCACTCGACTTTATGGACCAAAAGGTGGTAAAGGCCCTATTCAAAGTTTTTTTTTAGAAAACCTTTTCAAGTGAATTGAAAATCGCTAAACAAAGTTTTCCTGTTTGTTTTTTTACCCACTCTGGCTTTTAAATTAAATTAGAAAAGTTAAAAGAAAGGTTGAGGGAGAAAAAAAGGCTTTTTCTCTCTCGAAGACGAATTGTAGGTACAGTTTGAAAGAAAAGGTAGTTGATCCACGCTTTTACGATATATCGCTTATCCTGAAAGTTCTTTTAAATAAATTCTAAAAATAAATTCCCTCTTCTTTCGAATTTCATGTTTTTAAAGCGAATTTCTAAAGGGTACAAAGTTTAAAATGAAAAGGTAGAAATTAACATTGTATAAAATTCAGTACGGTGCGAATGAGGAGGGAGGTGAAAAAGGGAGGTGGAAATTGCTTTTCTGGAAAATGTTTGTAGTAGTGAAAAGGCCGCCGGGGGTTGGGTTTTTCATAACGAAAACCCTTTTGTTGACTACGAGGACAACGAAAATCCACGTTGATAAGAAGTTCTCTTTCATCTAAACTAGTTTAATTTAAGGTGAAAATATCAGGGGGTCTCTTTTTTTCCATTTTGTAATTAAAAACTGAAACACTACCGTCTCCACGATTGAAATCATTCGAAATTATATGCGAGAAGATCGTAAGAGCTGACTAAGACTTTAAGAGGTTTATTCAAATGCTCTCAAGTTGTTTTCGAACCACAAGAGTCTTTATTTTAAATTTATTTACATCAAATGAAGCATAAAATTATGCAAGTGATTTATTGTAATTTCAATGACAAAAATTGTGAATCATCAAAGCTTTCCCAAAAAGGGTCTTTTCTATAGATAAGGTAAGAAAACTGCCTAAAAAGGGTCAATTATATCAATAAAGGTATCAAATGGGTCTAACTAATGGAAAGGTATCAAATCTGCCAAAAAATGGTCTTTTCTTTTCCGGAAAGATTCATAATCTGCCTAAAAAGGGCCTCTCTATTTAATAGGCATCAAATCTGCCTAAAAAGGGTATTTCCTTTTCATAAAAGATGCAATCTCTGCCTAAAAAGGGTCTTTTCTTTTCATAAAAGATGCAAACTCTGCCTAAAAAGGGTCTTTTCATAAAAAATGCAAATCTGCCTAAAAAGGGTCTACCTAATTGACAGGTGTCAAATCTGCCTAAAAAGGGTCTTTTCTTTTCATAAAAGATGCAAAATCTGCCTAAAAAGGGTCTTTTTTTTTTTCATAAAAGATGAAAATCTGCCTAAAAGGGTCTATCTAAATTGACCCCTAAAAGATATGCACAAATCTGCCTAAAAAGGGTCTTTTCTTTCATAAAAGTGCTAAAATTGCTAAAAATGGGTCTATGTAAAATCTGCTAAAAGGGTCTATTTTTTTTCATAAAATTGCTATCTGCTAAAAAGGGTCTTTTCCCATAAAAGATGCAAAATCTGCCTAAAAAGGGTCTCCCTAATTGATAGGTATAAAATCTGCCTAAAAAGGGTCAATCTAGTTGACCAGTACCAAATCTGACTAAAAAGGGTCATTAGTTCTTCAGGAAAGATGCCTAATCTGCTTAAAAAGGGTCACTTTAATTGACCGGTACCAAATCTGCCTAAAAAGGGTCATTAGTCTTCAGGAAAGATGAATAAGCTGCATATAAAGGGTCACTCTAATCTGCCTAAAAAGGGTCTCCCTAATTGATAGGTATCAAATCTGCTTAAAAAGGGCCATTTTAATTGACCGGTACCAAATCTGCCTAAAAAGGGTCATTAGTCTTCAGGAAAGATGCCTAATTTGCCTAAAAAGGGTCACTATAATTTACAGGTACCAAATCTGCCTAAAAAGGGTCATTAGTCTTCAGGAAAGATGTCTAATTTGCCAAAAAGGGTCGCTCTGATTGATAGGTTTTTAAAAGGCAGGAAAAAGGCATTTCTCTATGGGAACAAATCCTAATTTTCCTAAAAAGGGTCTATTCTCTTTGGTAAAGGTCCCTAATCTGTCTAAAACAGGTTTCTCTGTTTGATAGGCATCAAATCTTACCTAAAAAGTGTCTTTTGGCCTTAGACGTTCCTGGCCTACTATTGGCCCAAGAGTTCCTGCCCTCTTAGTGATCGAAACCATTCCAAAGCTATCAAACTTCCAAAAAAGGGTTTTATTTACTCAAGTCATAAAAATATTAAATTACTTATTTTCATTTAATTATATTAGTTTGGGACCGAAATAGGTCTAAAATAAATTAGACGGTTTAAAACGTTTGATTGAGGAATTGAGGATTTCGAGGTCGTCTGTTTGTTTTGGCAAGTCCTATCAGGAGAGCAAACCGTCGAAATCGAGTTATAAGCCGGAGAGAGGAGACTCCGCCATATTTGTACTCAGGCCTAGTTAAGGATTCTCGCTTTGAACCTTTTCGCCTTTCCGGATAAAAGGGCCGAATCAATATAAAAGGACAGAAAATCCCCCTAGGATTCCACAAAAGCCCCAAAAGATTTTCAGCGATTTCCCCTCGATTTGAAACATAACCGATGCTAAATCAAAAACGGCCCGACAACTCTAAAGGGAGCTATCGCTCAATTTGAATCCCGCATAATTATACACGCATGGGAGTAAAATGACATTCCTAGCCAGCTCACGTGCCCTAACTCAATTCCGCCTTCATGAAATTCAAAAAACCGAAAATCTATCACTTCAAATATTATTTTTTAACTTTAAAAACGTCTAATGCCCTCCCATTTATTTCAAGATCGCCTTTAAGTTGGCTTAAAAAAGGGGAAATAAAAGTGCTTTTCCTTTAATGCTCCTTCGTTTTTCATTCTAATGATCTCAAGTTTCCTCATCGGCAGTTTTCCTTCCTACTGTCTTTAAAAAAAATGATATTCACTTTTTAAAGGAATATTTGATACCTAATTTGAAGAAAATATACCATTTGATACTGATGATTTAGATACTAGTAGATTTGATACTAATCAATAGAGAGGCCATTTTTAGGCAGAAAAGAAAAGACAATTTTCAGGTAGATTTGATGCCTATGAATTAGAGACATCTATTTTAGGTTTCCTACAATGGGGGGAGCTTGGAGAGGTAGGGGAGGAGGAGATAGGAGGTCTGCAGAGGAGGTTCCTCCTATTTTTCGAAAAAAAAAGGTACCTACTTTTCGAAGAAAAAGGTACCTACTTTTCGAAGAAAAAGGTACCTACTTTTCGAAGAAAAAGGTACCTACTTTTCGAAGAAAAAGGTACCTACTTTTCGAAGAAAAAGGTACCTACTTTTAGGAGAAAAATTTACCTACTTATCGAAGAAAAAGGTACCTACTTTTTGGAGAAAAATTTACCTACTTATCCAAGAAAAAGGTACCTACTTTTCGAAGAAAAACGTACCTACTTTTCGGAGATAGATGTACATACATTTAGAAGAAAAAGGTACCTACTTTTCGGAGAAAACGTACCTACTTATCGAAGAAAAAGGTACCTACTTTTCGAAGAAAAAGGTACCTACTTTTCGAAGAAAAAGGTACCTACTTTTCGGAGATAGAGGTACATACATACATTTAGAAGAAAAATGTACCTACTTTTCGGAGAAAATGTACCTACTTTTCGAAGAAAAAGGTACCTACTTTTCGAAGAAAAAGGTACCTACTTTTCGAAGAAAAAGGTACCTACTTTTTGGAGAAAAATTTACCTATTTATCCAAGAAAAAGGTACCTACTTTTCGAAGAAAAAGGTACCTACTTTTTGGAGAAAAATTTACCTATTTATCCAAGATAAAGGTACCTACTTTTCGAAGAAAAAGGTACCTACTTTTTGAAGAAAAAGGTACCTCATTTTTGAGGAATAATGTACCTACTTTTCGGAGAATAATGTACCTACTACCATTTGCTTCTAATGATTTAGTTACTAGTAGATTTGATACTAATCAATTAGAGAGACCATTTTTAGGCAGAAAAGAAATAGATTTGATGCCTATCAATTAGGAACCTATTTTAGGTTTCTCTACAATTGGGGGAGGTTGGAGGACTGTAAGAGGGTTGACTATGCGTCTGAGTTCTGCCTGATTTGGTGGCACACAGCAGGCGCTGGGCTGGGCGCCTGGAGGAGGGCACTCTGGTTCTGAAAACATAAAGCTTGCAACGTAAATAAAGAAAAGGACAAGAATAAAAAGAGAAAGACTGCGAGCAAATAGGGGCAGTGACCCGTGCTGGTCCCTGTGCTGTGCTGGCAACACGCTGCGCCAGCTCAGCGGCCAGCGGGTCGCGCAGCGCAATCTTCTCACCCTGTTCGTTGATACCGCCGGCGTAGCGCATCCAGCCCGCTACCCCCAGTGCCAGTAGCGTAAAATCGCTACCCTGCCGCAGATGCCAGCGAATACTCTCCAGCCAGCGCTGCGGCAGTTTCTGCGTGCCGTCTGTCGCAATCTGCTCGGTACGGTGGCGCAGCGCGTGGTTTTGATAGCGGGCAAGCAGGGCGTCAGCATAGGCGGTCAGGTCAACACCTTTAATCTTTAGCGTCGGGGCTTGCTCTGCCAGCATCAGCTCACGGGTGGCCTGACGTAAACTGGCATCGGTCATGCAGTCACTGATGTGTTCGTATCCGGCGAGATAGCCGAGATAGGCAAGAAATGAGTGGCTACCGTTGAGCATGCGTAGTTTCATTTCCTCATAGGGCAGCACGTCGGCCACTAACTGTGCACCGGCCTTTTCCCAGCAGGGACGTCCGCTGACAAAGTTATCTTCGATCACCCATTGAAAAAAGGGTTCACACACCACGGCCACCGGATCGTCACAGCCCAGGTGCTGACGCACCATCTGATGGCTTTCAGCATTCATTGCCGGGACAATGCGATCCACCATGGTGGAAGGAAAAGCCACTTTGCTGCTAATCCACTCCGCTAATGCCTGATCCTGCAAGCGGGCCAGCCCGCAGACCACCTGCCGGGTGACCCGACCGTTTTCCGGCATGTTATCGCAGGACATGATGCTGAAAGGGGCCAGCCCACGCTGGCGACGCAGACCAATAGCGGCCAGTAATATGCCGGGTAAAGAGCGGGGCGAGTGCGGATTAGCCAGGTCGTGAATGATATCCGGATGGTCTGGATTGAGTTGCCCGCTGGCCGGATAATGGCAATAGCCTTTTTCCGTCACCGTGATGGAAACGATCGCGACCTCCGGCTGGCACAGCGCCTCAAGCGCTGTTGTTATCTCTGCCGCAGCGGCATGGATACCCTGTTTAATCACACCAACCACGCGCAGTGAAAGGCAATCTGCTGCCATTTCTGCCACGCTGTAAAGGCCATGCTGTGCATTCAGGGCGTGAATAAGTTCTCCCCGGTGAAGGTTGATCTCGCAGTAGCCCCAGTCGCTGTCATGGTTGCGCGCCAGCGTGTCAGCACATAATGCCTGATGAGCACGATGAAAGGCCCCAAAGCCAATATGAACCATCCGGGTGCGCAGCCGGTTGCGGTCGTAATCAGTGTGATTACGCTGTTTTTCAGCGCGGAAAGTGTCAGCATAAGCGTCCTTATGGTTGCTGGCGGACGCCGTTATGGCGCCCGCATGCATCAGGCGGAAACCGGGTTGTTATCGGTTTTTGGCGTTTTTATCACCCATAACACCAGCAGTGCGCCCAACGCGGCGACAACTCCCGCCAGCAGAAAAGCGCTGTTAAAGTGACCGGTGCGCTGTACAAGAAAACCGGTGACAATCGGACCGATTATGCCGGAAAGGCTGCCGATGAGGTGAATAAAACCGCTGACGCCGCCTACCCGTGAGGCATGGACGACATCCTGAATAATTGCCCAGTAGATGGCACCGGTAATGTACAAAAAGAAGATAGAGATTGACATCAGGGCTACGGCGGAACCTACACCCTGTACGTTACCGGCCAGCGCCACGCAAAGGGCGGCAGCGAGCAGTGAAACCACCAGTACGATTTTGCGTGACAGCAGCAATTTGCCCGTAATATGAAAGATTTTATCGGAAATCCAGCCGCCGAGGGCGAGGCCGACGAAGCCAACAATCCATGGGATAACCGTGGTTAAGCTCATGGATTTAATGTCGAGGTGGTGAGCCTGAACCAGATATGCCGGGAACCAGCTAAGAAAGAAAAACAGAATGTAGTTATAACAAAAGAAAGCAAATGCAGTGACCATAATCACCGGCTGGCGCAGATAGTAGCCAAGACCGTGTCTGACCTCGGTCAGGCGATCTTCCGGCGCCTGCTGCTGGTCAGAGGTCTTTTCCTTCCCAGGTCCAGGGCGGTTTACCCAGCGCGCCGTTCTTCGGGCGCTGAGACGGCGTGGACTCTTTTTTCCGACGTGTCTGCGGCCCCACCCAAGACAGGCACACCCCAGATAAACCACATCCACAGGATGCCGATAGTGCAATGCATGACCAAATAATGAAGCCACGCCGCCAGCCAAAGCACAAAGGCCGCAGAAGTGCCATCCAGCGAGGCCAATAGCGCGGCCTACCGCCCCGCCCAGTGGCGATCCGGCGCTAGCAGAGAGAGCAGGTCGCCATGGCGTGTGGTCGCGGGGCCTGTTTTTTCTACATCGGAAACCAGCCGTTAATTGCTTTATTGGCTGAGGCGCAAATCGGACCTTCCGCCATGCCGAACAGCACCCGCAAAATAAGCATTGACCAGAATCCGCTGGCAATGGCAGTCAGACCGCAAAATAGCGACCACAAACCGACAGCCAGCCCCATCACCAGGGTGGGGCCGAACCTGTCGGTGGCCAGCCCGCCGAGAAAATTGAACAGGGCATAACCAAAAAAGAAGCTGCCGAAAATCATGCCGAACTGGGCGGCATTAAGCATCAGGTCTTTTTCTATCATCGGCACGGTGAGGGAAAGCGCCACGCGGTCGAGATAGTTGATCATATAGACCAGAAACAGCAGCAGAACGAGGGTCCAGCGCAGATTCTTAAGCATAGTCACTCCGTTGTTATATTTATTGCTGTAGGGGGAGGCGAGGCGGCATTGAGGGTGCCCGTTTTGCCTCCTGGTGCTGCGGTGCTGGTGACTAAATCGCCAGAATAACCTTGCAGCACGCCTGCGGATCGCTTTCAAACAGGGTCATAGCCCGTTCAATTTCAGCTAACGGGATATAGTGGGTTACCAGCTTCTGTGGCTGAATTTTCCCCTCGGCCATCCAGCGAATAACTTGTGGAAAGCGGCGACTGTTTAACCTTGAGGTAAAAATGGAAAGCTCTTTGCTGGTCAGGCTTTGTTGGGTGATAGAACGGGGG
>JAGWEN010000597.1:0-71357 GCA_018703685.1 Orius laevigatus | reverse complement strand
TCTACCTGCTTGCTACCAGGGGCCTACGATCCTGTAGGAGCTCCCTTCATACAAATACATTATTATATCCTAACTGGTCTCCATTTTACCGAAATATTAACTTTTAATAAATCACGATTTAAATATCAATTTTATTTCTTTTGTACCTATTAGTTTTTTTAATGAGTTCAAAAGAAAATTTTGTAATCCGATTTGTAATCGAATGAAAAAAGTTAGTCAAACTTTTTTTTCCCCTTTTCAAACTTAGTTTTGTCGTTTTTCAATGACTAAAATGTTTAATGCCGATGAATAATGTTCAGTGATTGTTATTTCCCGCCATCCCCCCTTCGTCTAATAAACCTCCCCATCATCACCTATGGTACTTTGACGTCCCCATCATCCCCCCACTCGTAAAACAATCCTCCCCCACATCCCCCCCATTCGTCTACTGATCTCTTAACTTCCCCCCTCGTCCCCCCAATCGTCTAATGAAGTTCCTTTCTTCCCCCCCTCGTCCCCCTTCTCATCTACTACACCCCCTGACTTCCCCCACCATCCCCCCCACTCGTTTAATAATCCTCCCCCACATCCCCCCATTCTTCTACAGATCGCCTGACTTCCGCTCTCATCCCAACTTACTTCCCCCTCCATCCACCCACTCGTATAATAATCCTCCCCCACACTCGTCTACATATCCCCTGACTTCCCCCCTCGTCCCCCACTCATCTACTATACCCCCTGACTTCCCCCACCATTCCCCCACTCGTATAATAATCCTCCCCCACATCCCCCCATTCGTCTACCGATCTCCTAACTTCCCCCCTCGTCCCCCCTCGTCTAATGAACTTCCTGACTTCCCCCCTCGTCCCCCCACTCATCTACTACACCCCCTGACTTCCCCCACTATTCCCCCACTCGTATAATAATCCTCCCCCTCATCTCCCCCATTGGTCTACAGATCTCCTGACTTTCCCCCTCGTCCCCCCACTCGTCTACTACACCCCCTGACTTCCCCCACTCGTATAATAATCCTCCCCCTCATCTCCCCCATTGGTCTACAGATCTCCTGACTTTCCCCCTCGTCCCCCACTCGTCTACTACACCCCCTGACTTCCCCCACTATTCCCCCACTCGTATAATAATCCTCCCCCTCATCTCCCCCATTGGTCTACAGATCTCCTGACTTTCCCCCTCGTCCCCCCACTCGTCTACTACACCCCCTGACTTCCCCCACTATTCCCCCACTCGTATAATAATCCTCCCCCACATCCCCACATTCGTCTACTTGATCTCCTAACTTCCCCCCTCGTCCCCCACTCGTCTAATGAACTTCCTCTTCCCCCCTCGTCCCCCTTCTCATCTACTCACCACCCCACTGACTTCCCCTACCATTCCCCCCACTCGTTTAATAATCCTCCCCCTCATCCCCCCCATTAGTCTACGGATCCCGCTGACTTCCCCTCTCATCCCCCCTTACTTCCCCTCCATCCCCCACTCGTATAATAATCCTCCCCCACATCCCCAATTCGTCTTCTGATCTCCTAACTTCCCCCCTCGTCCCCCCCACTCGTCTACGGATCCCATGACTTCCCCCCTCATCCCACTCATCTACTACACCCCATACTTCACCATTCCCCCACCATTCCCCCACTCTTATAATAATCCTCCCCCTCGTCACCCCATTGGTCTACAAATATCCTGACTTTCCCTCTCGTCCCCCCAACTCGTCTACTATCCCCTGACTTCCCCCCTCGGACCCACTATCTACTACACCCCCTGACTTCCCCCACCATTCCCCCCGCTCGTACAATGATCCTCCCCTCATCTCCCCCATTGGTCTACAGATCTCTTGACTTCCCCTCATCCCCCACTACAGGCCCCTGACTTCCCCCCTTATCCCCCCGTCATCTACTACACCCCTAACTCCCCCCTCCCAATCAAACTACACCCCGTGATACAACTTCACTCTGCACTATAATGGACCACCAAACTCAAATATCTCAAGAACGGCTCATTATTCTCCCTTTTTGGCCCACCTGAAACATTTCCAACCGGAACACTCGTCCCTTGTCTATTGAAAACATTCCAACGGCGTCCTTCGAGGTACCTTTGACAAATTAACCGTCTGAGTTCGTTTAGGACGTTTGTCTCCCCTCTCCTTTTTTTCCCCAAAGGGTTTAATAGCCGAGTCATGACAAGCAGAAATCAAAGGAAGATCCCGATCATTCCCCCTATGTATTTATTATAATAAAGCCTCATTGTCAACTTATATCAAAATTAGCGGTAATTTTAAATTACAAACCCCTTAGTATTATTTTAAATCATGGTAATTGATCAAAATTAGCATAAGTCTAAATATTGACTGAGGGTAGGCGATCAATTTGTCAAGGTCTCCCTTCATATGCAAATCCTCTTAATGACTTCAAACCATCTTTTCCCGTTAGCACCTTTTTGACGGATCGTTTTCACCCCCCTTTTTATTTATTTATGAATATTTATACTTGTAAATAAGGGATTTATGAGATTGTATAATGGAATATTGAAATAAAATCAGTGCACATTTACATGATTACCGTTTCCCTGATGTTTAAAATCAAATAACGGATAAAAGAATTTCGAATCTTTTTAAAGTTTGTTCGTAGCCCAAGGGATTTTATTGCTCCTCCGTGTAAGACAGTATCCGATCCTGACGAGTCACGATCTATGTAAATCCGGCGCCTCAAGCTTAAAACCATCCTTGAAGAAGCCAAGAAATAAAAGACAAATATCAGCCATGAACAATTATGGAAAAATGCACTCATGCTACGTAATTAAATACATCCAAAAACATTGATGTTCACGTAAAAAAACGAAAATTTCTCTCAAAAATCACAAAAATATAAAGGCAGATCTTGAAACCCAAAAAACGCAAAAATGTGTAGGATTTTTTTTTGTAATTTAAAAGAGTGAGACGTTTATCCTTATGCCTAAATTCCCAATTTTGAAAATTGTTAGTTACTCCCTATTATTTATTTTCAAAAAAAAGTTTTTAATGTGGTGAAAAAGTGATGATTTACGAGATTTTTAAAATACTTTAACGAACTTGGACTATAAACGTTAAAAAAGATCGAGTCTGAAAGGTGTAATTTACTTGAAACAACGTAATCTTTTCTGATGGATAAAAAACGGAAAAAGAAGAAGAAAAAAAAGCATTTCAAATTCTTCAAAAAAAATTCCAGTTCGCCAAAAATAGCGACCTAAAGATTTTTGTTGGGATCTTCATAATTTTGTGCATTTTTGAAGCGGAAGGAACGTTTTTAGCATTTAAGACATTAAATTGAATTCGAAAGAAAATCGTTTTAGCTTTCAAATGGAATATCTGGCAAGTAAATAGGCCAAAAATTGAAATTAATATGAATTTTAGAATTTTATCCGCATGCCAACTTTTTGATCACGAAAATTTGGTTCTCCAGATTTTTTTAAAAAACGAGCAACTTAAAATGTACTCGAACTACTTGACTGGCACTAACCAGTTCATTTTGGATTGAGTATACGCTTACGTAAAATAAAATAAAAAATTATGTAACATGAGCGCGTGGTTTAAAAAAATGTCTAATCTCAATGTTATCTCCAAACGTTTCTGCCAGTGCAGATATCCAGCACAAGGTACCCCAACGAGTCATGAATCGTTAATTAAAAATAGGTGTCATTTTATCAATGACTTATACGTGGTTTTTTGTTTAAATAAAAATAAATTGGAACAAATTAGTCATCGAAGAAGGGTTTAAAGAAGCGTGTCTGAGAAATCGATGGAGCATGAAATAGCTTTTAAAAGGTACCGAAGGTAATTTGACTTATAATTGCCCATTGTACGCCTGTGACCAAGAAGCGAGCTTCCCCTTCATTGTTTTATCATTTGAAACGTCACGGCCTTCTTTCCAATAGACGTGACGTAGACACCAACATCGACATCAGAAGTGGGATATGAAAAGTCGATTTTTTTAAAACCTGATCTAAACTTTCCATCATCAACCCCAATATCTCTGAAAAGACTGAACCGATTTTTTGCACCTTTTTTCGGCAAGATTTTCAGATCTGGGAGAGATTTTATAAACAAGTGTTTAATAAACAAATATTTTATTTACTAAGGCACATTATGGACATAAATAATTTATACAAATTAATAAAATATATCCCAAAATATACAAAATTTACATGGAAGACACCGTGATAGTGTTGTTAAGGCACGACGTAAAGCTATCAGTCATTTTTAAAATATAATTTTTTTTACATTATGGTGAGATCAATAATGGAAGCCATAATTTTGGAAGCCACTGTGTGACTAGGCTTCAGATTATCACAATTTTGGGTTCGTTTTCGAACTGTATCACCAGGGTCTCCACGGTTTTTCGACGAGCTGCGGTTTCCGGACGACCAGCGAGACGGGCTGATTGGTGGTGGCGGGTGCGAGCGGGGGTGGAGAAGAAGGTAAAACGAGAGCGATGTGACCGTTGGCGAGACGGGTTGGGACGAGGGCGACCACGTGGCTTCCAGGGCTTTCCGTCCCAGAGGTGTCAGTCCGCGTGTCCATACACTGGGAGAGGTGCTCCAAAAGGCGTTTCTTCACACTTTGGTCCATACCAGGGAAACGTCCGACTTCAGTAAGACATTCGCCCCATCCAGCTTTAAATTTGTTGACGACATTAGGGTCCGTCGCAGCAGCCAAAGCCGCCTGGTGTCTCTGCATCGTCTCCACATGTTTCACCGTCATCTCCAGTATATCAGCCTTCTCCAATTTAGAATGTCGTGCAGGCTATAATCAAAAATTTAGTTTTGAAAAACCGAAAAAACCAAAAAACTTACGTCTTTTTTCATGGCGTCTAATATTAAAGATTTTAGCTCGTTCAGACAATTGTTGATCCTCGCCCTTCGTCTTTTTTCCATAATTGGCTTGTTGCTCTGAAACAGAAAAATGTAATTTTAATTATGAAGGGTGTCAGGAGTGTGCCGAGGTCGACACCGTGAGAAAAACGAGAAGGGGAATTTCCTTTACGGAAGTCTGACTTTACAAGATCGTCTTTTCACCGTTTTTCCCTTCCTTTGAGAACCCATTTCGTGGGAGGTTCTCAGACTTTGGAACAATCGAGATTCCGCTGAGTGCAGGATTTTAAAAAACACAAATAATTTTCTTACTCGACGGATCCCCCCTAAAGCACTTTCGACCACAATCTTCCTTTGTTCATTTTTCTTTCATTGAGACAATTTTTTTTTTAAATTTAATCTTTATTATCGTGACCGTTTGACCCGGTGGAAAAGTATAAATAATGGCCTAAAAAAAATATTTATAACGATCAGCATTCTTTGTTAGAAAAACAATGCGCTTGCCCTCTTTTGTTGTGCGTCAGAAAATACGTCAATGTTTTATTTTTCAAAGATTATTTATTTTTAAACGAAACCATTGGCGTAAGTCGAGCCTACCAGCGAAAAAGGTCAAGAAAGTGTCTGCTTTTCTGCCTCGAACTTTTAAAACTTTGTACCGATCTCAAGAACATCCGAACCGATTTTTTGGTTAAACTCTTTTTGGAAAGCTCTTTAAATTATCTAAAACTAATTGTTTTTGAGGTATACAGAAATGAAGTTCCTGGCCCTCTAAAACTAAAAGGGATGACCGTTTTAGAATATAAAGCCAGAAATGTTGATTTTTTAGTAATACAGAAACTACGTATTCCCGGGGAGTTCTAGAATCTTGCAAGGCAAGGTCGTGAGTGAAGGTGTTGAAGGTCGTGTGGGGTCAAAGAGTCGGAGGAGTCTCAACAAGAAATTCCGTAGTTAAAAAGATAAAAAATTCATTCGCAATTTTCATCAATTTTTGGCCCAAATCTCAGCACTTTGAAAAAAGGGTAAAAAAAGCATTTTGGTGGAAAATTTCTAGAAAAGAGATAGATTTAGCTGATTGTTTACAATCAAAGGTTTCCAAAAAGGGACTCTGGCGCTCAATTAGTTTGAAGTTGGGACAAAAATGAGATATTACATAAAATATTGCTTTTTTTTACCTCTGCGGCCTTAAAAAAAGTCATTTTTCAAATTTTATCTTTTCAGGGTAAGTCCCTAGACCGGCGTTTTCGATATTTCCAATGATTGATATTTGAAATTTTCATACTTTCCGAATTAATTGCCAAGGAGGGAACCGTAATTGTGTCAAGGGCGTGATGGTAAAAGGCCGACACGCGCCCCACATAAAAGTGCAAGGGGGGCGTCAAAAACACCGAGGACAAGCGGCGACCTTAAGATCTTCGCACGTCCTTCTTAAAGGACAGAAAAGAATTTTGCCAAGGGGAGAAAATTTTTTTTCTCATTTTGATAGATTTTGGTGACAATCGCGGAAGAATATCCAAAAATTTGATAAAAATTTATATAAATCTACAGAAAACAGCAGATTCTTAAATGTAAAATTTTGTACGAGATGTACCAAATTATAGTAAATTTTATTATTTTGAATTTTTTGGTTGGTACTTACTCTTCTTGTTTCTGAACGCCTTTGAGGCTGCGGTGGTTCGCTAGTGGTTACCATGACGAAAACTTGAAATAAAACAACTTATTTAGTTTGGAGTTCCTGACGGGCTCACTCCTCTCGAACGTACAAGTGTGACTGAGAGAAAAACCGGTCGGGGAGACGAGAGTGGGGTCCCAGCGGCACACGAACGCTCCCTTCCCTCGTCCCGTTTTTTGTTATTTTTCGTCCTTTTTTCTTCTCCCGTGATGGTGGGGCGCTTGTCGGAGATTTTCTGGCGGCCGAGAGGGGGCGAAGGGCGCGTGGCAGGTCGGGTCGCACTTACCGGACGGTGGGAGGGAGAGAAACCTCGCGTATCTACCGTTTCACACGCTCCCAGGCACACTTACGCCCCTCAAAGAAACACGACTTTACTTACTTAAATCAAGTTACATACTTGATAATATTGGTATAGATAACTACCACACCACCTTTTTCCGCATAAAATTGAGATTGAAAACCAGACTATGAAGCTTAGAAAATGAAGATGATTATACACCCTCTCCATCATTGTATTACAGAATTCCTCTTGCCTCACCCCCCTGGGATGGGAGGGAGGACTACGGCCTGCGATTATGTGAAAGGAGGCCTACCCACCATGACTTGACGACAATGAGGGTTTAGCAGCCTCTCGTACAATAAAGTAGACCATTAAATCCTAAAACTAACTTAAAATTTGTATTTTTCACCCTTAGAATGGTCAAAAACTCGAGTATTGGTTGTCAATAAAAAATGAAAATTTTGAGCCAAAAAGTGAAAAAAGGTTCCCCCCTTTGCAAGGTCAAAAAAAATTGATAACCCAAAACTAACTTCAGATTCGTATTTTTCACCCTTAAAATGATCGAAAACTCGAGTTTTGGTTGTAAATAAAAAATAAAAATTTTGAGCCAAAAAGTGAAGAAGGGTCCCCCCCTTAGCAAGATCGAAAAAAAAATTTTATAACCCAAAACTAACTTCAGATTCGTATTTTTCACCCTTAGAATAGTCAAAAACTCGGATTTTTGTTGTCAATAAAAAATAAAAATTTTGAGCCAAAAAAAATTTGAGGAAGGCTATAATAGTGAGGTCGAAAAAATACTTTTATATCCCAAAATTTATGTATAAAATTCGCATTTATAAGAAAAAAAAAGTTATTTGGGGATATTGAGAGGCTGCAGCTTTGGGGAAACGCTTCTTTGCTTCATAAATGGTTCAAAATCTTCAAAATGCGATGATTATCCAAAGAACTGAAAATTGTCTACAAGTTCAAGTATCTTTTTAATAATCGCGGTCCAACCTCTTGAGTTTAAATCACAGGAAAGCAGTTGGGAGGAAGTGATCTAGTCCCTTTTCAGAAAAAAATCATCCCCCTTGAATCACAATAGGGGTAAAAAACCAGATGGGGTGCAGTCGATGAACAGGTGACCTAATACCGTTCTCCCTTTCAATATTGAAAGTAAAGGAAGTGACATTATAACGGGGTAAAAGGGGAAAAAGAATCCGTTCACTTCCTTTTTCTTACGAAAAAAATCAACCGTCTGGGCAAGGTGTTTCACTTTTCAACCCCTTTTTCTAACTTCCTTTTTTTAAGTTGTAAAATATTTTTTTTTCCAACCAACATGTCATTTTTTCCACGTAAATCGTTGTTTTTCCGTAAAAAAACGTTTGCTAAGCAGTTTTGATTGTAAAAAAAATTAAACAGGAAATTAAGGAATAAGCGCTTCCTCAAACTAATCTTATTTTGGAGTTTTGGCCAAAAATAATCCACGTAAAATAAACAGGAAGGAGAATTAGTGCGGGTGTTTACCTTTGTCACGTTGAGAAATTTTTTTTTATTAAAAAGCAAATTATTTAGTGAGCTCATCACGTTTTTGAACCGCAATCTAAATTCATTGTATCATTTTTGCAGAAAAATGTCGATTTTTCGTCTAAAAGTTTTATAGAAGAAAGTTTCGACAATCACCCTAAAGCAAAGATACCCATAACTTTTTCACAGTGCGCCCCCTTTTAAACAATTGAAAACCCCACATCACAAAAAAAAATGAAAAAGATGATTTAGTTTTTGAATGTTAAACTTTGAGGTTTTGACAGAAATTGCTTTAAAAGTTATTTGAGGTTTTTTGCACGACAAATTAGCTCTTAAAAGCTTGATTTTGAGATTTTTGATGAAAGAAATAGCTCTTAAAACTTTATGTTGATCAGATGTTGGGTTTATCGCATGTCGACTTTTTTTTAGGTTTATTTATTTGCATGACTGGGATATCCATAAAGCTTTGTATTTGAGTTTTTGAGACGAAAAATAAAAGCTTTACAAAAATGTTGATTTTGAGGTTTTTTGCACGACAAATTAGCTCTCAAAATGTTTATTTTAAGTTTTATGATGAAAAAAGCATAAAATAGTTCAATTTTGAGTTTTTAAGAATTTTTTTTTCAAAATAGCATTTTGCATTGGGAATAAATATTTGGGAGGATATTTCCAAAATCTTGACCCTGCCCACGCAATAGGATAGCCAATCTGAGCACAAATCAGCGAAATTTTAGGTTTGTGTGGCAAAATTGACGCTTTAGATGTCGATCTAGTAAATGTTTTCTTGAATTCGATTTTGGTATGATTGAGGTATCGCCTGATGGAAATCTTCATCAAGGTTCGACACAATTTGATGTCACGTCTGGAATAAAAAGAAGACAGAATTAATTCAAGGATGGTTCATTTTATTGTATATAAAGTCCACTCAGACATATCAATCTCACACAATGAAGTCTTTTCTGTTTACATTATTATCTTGGTTAATACTTTCCTCTGTGCCCGACAGGACAGCGGCAGAAAACCCAAAGGGAACGATCATCTTTCAGAACCATCAGCAGGTCAACAATCAGATTGCGATCGGCTTCAACCAGAACAACTCGCAGTGGAACAAAGGGAAACTTCGAAACCACCCTGACAATGTGAAGCCTATCACCTATTTTTACAACGGTCAAATAATGTTCGTTTAAAACTTCTTGTCACCGAAATTGGGCCGCCAATACATATAAAAGAGTAATAAATATCTCATGGTTTTTTCCAATTCACAATCCTTCAGATAAACATGTTTGTTCCTTTTTTTATTGTTATCTACAGTCCTTTATATGTTTTTTCTATTTTATTGTTTACGGGCGTAATATTTTGATGACCTTTCTTTAGGGACGTTTGAAGCTTCAGATTTAGTGCAGGAAACTTTCCATTGATATTTCTTATCGAGACCGGATCCTATTTTTGAAACGTGAAGAACGAGATCTTTTGTAATCTTGACGAAAAAATTGTTTAAAAAACGTTATAATGTAGGTAAGGATAATTTGTTGAAAATGGGGGTTCCTCGTTTTAACAAAAAAGATGAAATTAGGCTTTCATTATGGATAAATGAAGTAAAATTGAACTTTTTCAAACACTGGGACCTGGGTGCTCTACAGACTTCTCCACCTCTCCAAGAATCCTTATGCGATCCAAAAATCGATGAACACCTTCCGACATCCACCACCTCCCAAAATCTTCCCTGCTTATCCACCTCCCCGAACTACCCCACCTCCCCCAATTACCCCCACCACCCCCAACTACCCCACCTCACCCAATTACCCCCACCACCCCTACTACCCCCACCTCCCCAAACTACCCCCACCTCCCTCTAACTACCTTTATCTCCCCCCAACTACCCCCCACCTCCCAGAACTACCTTCATCTCCCCCAACTACCCTCACCTCCCAGAACTACCCCCACCTACCCGAACTACCCCAACCTCCCCCAATTACCCCCACCTCCCTCAACTACTCCCACCTCCTCAACTCCTCCCACCTCCCCAACTTTCACCAACTCCCCAACTACCTCCACCTCCCCTAAATACCTCCACCTCCCCCAACTACCCCACCTCCTCAACTTCCCGCACCTCCCCCAATTACCCCCCACCACCCCCAACTACCTCATCTCCCCCCAACTACCCCCACCACCCTCAATTTCTCACACCTCCTCAACTTCTCCCACCTCCCAAACTTTCCCCACCTCCCCCAATTACCCCCACCACCCCCAACTACCCCATCGTCCCCCAACTACCCTATATATGTACAACTTTCCCTCCACCTCCCAATATTGGAAATCTGACTGATAATAGGATTGCAGTCATTACTGATAAACTGAGTGGACCCTAGAGTGACTTCTTCGTCTTTCATTTTAACCGTGAAGGTCTCAAAGAACGAAGATAAAGAAGCTCCTTCACATTCCCGCAGTTATTACTCTCATAAAAAGGAAAAACGCAATTTTTCTAAAGCAGAAGCGATTAGACGTTAAGATGTTTGTTATTGGCACAACAATTTCACCTTGACATTTATCCCTGAAGATTCCCGGATGGGCAGAAGAGTTCAACAGACTGCAAACTGCCATTGTGCTCATCTTCAAACCGGCATAAATCCTAGTTATCTTCATCTCTTTTTTTTAATAATTTCTTTTAAAAATAAATTATTTCTTCAACTTTTATTGTCAGAAGCAATGAGGAATTCAATCGCGTGATTCGTCGGCATAAAATACGTTTCGCGCTAACAAACAGGCTTCCGCTTTTTGCAGACAAGTAAATCACGTTTTGTAAAATGAACCAAGAAAGATAAAATAAACTTTTATAAAGGCTGGCTCGATTTAAGGGAGCCTGGATTGACAAAAGAGAGATCCATGGTTAGGGCGAAAAGAAGGACTCAAAGAACGCGTTCTTCCGTAAGGTTATTGGATTTGCCTTTTCAGAGTAAAGACCCTTCTGGCACCCTCATCCGATAATCACGTCTTAAACGCCCAAACGTTCCGACAAACAGTTCAAAATCAGACAATAATCGAAATATTCAAACCTCCTGCTGTTTCAGGGCGAGTTTTGATTTCTTTCAACTCCTAATGAAGGTGTCATATCAAATTGTAAGACGTTTCTCAGCGTGGGGTAATCTCTACTCCAAAAATTGCCTTCACTTAAAATTCCCCAAGAACAAACAAAATAAAAGATAAACTTTGTAATTTCAAGTGACCCTTGTTTATCTACAGACAATCGAGCCGGTCACCTCATTCCCTGTGTTATAAATTATTATCAATTAATTGAAGATGGCTATAATAAAAAAAAGGCTAAATCCTTATTTAAAAAAATCGATTATCAAATGAAGTATTTTTTAATATTTTGATTATGAGGCATTGCCCATAAAGTTCAAGGTTTAAATCAAAATTTAATGACGAAATTTAATTTAAATTGCATCATGTTTGGTAAATTGTTAAAATTTTCTTATCGGCCACCATAGGTCGGCTCTAATCAGCTTTTTTTTAAAAATTAAGTAGACTTTTCAACTACATAATCCATATGTAACATAGTATTTAGTGCCTGCATAGACTGCAGTGCCTGCATAGACTGCATAGACTGCATTGCCTGCATAGACTGCAGTGTCCGCATAGACTGCAGTGCTCGCATAGACTGCAGTGCCTGCATAGACTGCAGTGCCCGCATAGACTGCAGTGCTCGCATAGACTGCAGTGCCCGCATAGACTGCAGTGCTCGCATAGACTGCAGTGCCTGCATAGACTGCATTGCCTGCAGTGCCTGCAGATACTGTAGAGGCTTCAGAAGCTGCAGAGACTGCAGCGCAGATACTGTAGAGGCTGCAGAAGCTGCAGAGGCTGCAGAAGCTGCAGAGGCTGCAGAAGCTGCAGAGGCTGCAGCGCAGATACTGTAGAGGCTGCAGATACTGTAGAGGCTGCAGAGGCTGCAGTTCCTGCAGAGGCTTCAGAGGCTGCAGTGCCTTCAGAAGCTGGAGAGGCTGCAGTGCAGATATTGTAGAGGCTGCAGTGCAGATACTGTAGAGGCTGCAGAAGCTGCAGATACTGCAGCGCAGATACTGTAGAGGCTGCAGATACTGCAGAGAGGGTAGAGACTTCAGAAGCTGCAGATACTGTAGCGCAGATACTGTAGAGGCTGCAGATACTGCAGAGAGAGTAGAGACTTCAGAGGCTGCAGAGACTGTAGAGTCTATAGTCTATCCCAAGTATAGATTAGTATTGTCTATAGATCACAAACCCTTCTTCATAGACCCTTTTTATATACCCTGCATCGTCATCTCTATTTTTAAACTGAATTGGACTTGGGGAGGAATTTTCATTTTGTCTTTTCAAAACCTTCTGGTATTTTAAGTTGAAAAATGCAAATGTTTTTTTCCTTAGTCGGTCCTTCTAACCACTGTCGGAGTGTGTAATTTTCTTTCCTTTTTTATATTTTTTACAAGAGGAATTTTTTCGAAAATTTTGGGACGAGCTGTTGAAAAGAGGCAGGTGGAGGTTTGTTTGCTGTCCGCTTTAAACCCTGTAATTATCCTCCCTGCGTTTATAATGAGAGCGGTGATTAGAGGAGCTCAAATATTGACTTAAGGCACCGACCCCGACACTTTAGGTGAGAAGGGAAAGGAGCCTCAGTCGCCCCTGATACGTCTACCATCTCATTATATCATTAAACCCACACCAAAACAGGGGCTTATCTTTCAAACATTTTCTATAATCGAGTTAAGAAAACGATGCAATGCTCATATGTTGGGAAACCGTGGAAGATGTGGGAATAGAATTTTTCGATGAATTCCAATCCGTTCGTCCCGTGCCTTACCGTGTCGCCTCCGAAAATCACGTCGCCCACTCCTCACGTGCGCCTATTCTCGAGATTCGCGACGGCTCCCTACGTGCTTTTCATGGACGAGTCACCTCAAAGCGAAACCAAACTGACAGGTAGCCCTTACATCGTCGATCGTGCGTTATTACTCCGGCCTTCAATTTACACAAAAATTAATTTTTCTTCTTTCTTCCAAGATGTGCGTTTTCTCTTGAGGCAGGTGTCGAAAACTCGAAAACGTAGGCCCAAAACCAATAATTATCCTCCAAGCCCGCCCATTCGGGACAAAAACCTGTAAAAATCAACACGGCGGGTGTTTGACTAACCTATTTATTACCGGAATCTCCACCCAAATATAATTACCTTTAAAAAAAAAATCTTACCGAGAGTAAATTCGAAAAAGGATTTATGAGCTCTTTATAAACATACAGACAAAAAATGTTTTAACGCCTTTATAAAAGGTTTACCGGCAAGTTCGGACACCTCGGTTGGTAAAATTAAGGGGGCTTGGAGGACTATGAAGGATGTGGCCATTATACAAACATAAGTGATGAGTTGATCGCCTTTCCCATATCAGGAACTTCACACCTGTCCTTCATACCTGGAAGTCTCGTTAATTAGATTTTTAAAGCCTGAGAATCCATTGAAAACAAATTATCGATCTAACGTAATCGAGAAGACACCTCCAGGCATCTAATCAAAATGTATGAAGTCGTTTGAATTTTTCAAAATGTTCGAGGTGCCACATACCAGAGAAACCTAAATAGGAAAAAAAATGGGCACCCAAATTTCAAAAAATGCGCAAGACATCTTTCAATTACATAGTACGGTAGAATTCGACATCAAACATACCAAACATTTGTTTTTTTGCAAATAACTCGAGAACTACTCACCCTAGCGACAAAATGCATTTATTTAAAATTAAAGCTCGTGCAATTTGCTATCAAAAAGACATAGTTCATATTTTCGCTAGGACCTACAATTACGGAGATATGGATGGTAGATGCCGAGATTTTTCCAGCCTGTGGTTCCTCCGCACCAATTGAGTTACGAAAAGCACCAAATTGTGGCTTCTATCCCCCTCCATATCTCCCTAAATATTATTCCTAGTGAAAATATGACTAGGACCTTTTTGATAGAAAATTTTACGAGCTTTAATTTTGAATAAAAAGATTTTCTCGCTAGGGTGAGTATTTCTCGAGTTATTTGCGAAAAAAACCAAAAACTCAAACTTTTCCCCTAAAAATATCACCCCCAACTAAACCAAATCCACCATTAATTCCCCATTGTCAAGAAAAAACGAAGATACAACTCGTTTGCTTTATAGTGCAGCAACATCTGCTTTCTGAATGTGATAAATCCAGAAATCGTAAAATTTATATGGCCTAGATCTTATCCATTTTTTTAAATACCTGAAGTTTGTCTCGTGGAGCAGGTAATGTTACGGGAGGTCCTTTCGTATATCAGGAGGTCTAATATTGGCAAATTAAAAACATAAAAAACGATTTTACGTTCGAAATCGTTAAAGTTTTCCATCGTATGAATTATAGATTCCTTTTTACGGAGAGCGTTTCTTTAACAAGGTTCCGTGCTGTGAGGACCCCCTAAGGAAACAACAAACAGACTCCCGGCCTCCTTCCACACCGATATGATAATAGCTGAGGAACGGGTGTAATCTATACCATTAAGCATTAGAAGGAAGTAATGAGCGCCATATATCAGATTCCATATGAATAAAACAAAGTCGAAACCCCCAACCGATTTCAATTAAAACCCGAGTATTTTTTCGTCTTTTCAATAATTTCGACTTCAAGATTTATCTTTGAAATTCTTTTAAAAAGTGTTTGATAAATTTTAATGAAATGTTAAAATAAGCTTCTTGAGGCTATAACATGGTGAAAAATACGGTTTGATTAGCATCATATTAAAATAATAATCGTGACAACGGGTATTTTAATAATTTAATAACTACTAGGACGACAAAAAGGTCTGAACTATTTCAAGTTTTTTCAATGACGCCAATGATTAATGGGTATCGATTTCGGGTCTGCGGACAGGAGAGAATTTACGGGTTGATGTGCGGGAGGTGTAATTTTATAATTGCCATATTAGAATGCAGAATCTGATTTACATAAGGGGGATTTAGAAAAGGGTAAGTGTGTAATCTAGTTGGCCGTCCTGACGTGGAGTAATGAGCTTGAATGGAACCGCTTTTGAAAAGCGATATGAAAATTGATCGACCGAAGTCTTTCAAGTGCCTTCAATCACGAAAATAAAAAAAGTTAAAAATTTTTTTTTCATCGAATCCATTAGTCAAAGAAAAAATTGGTTTCTGAACAGTAGACTGTTTGATTATGGATTCTTCATGATTAATGGTATAAAATAGTTTAACAGGTAAGCTTTAATTTAATTAAAGATTAATGTACCATGGAAGTTGGCCCCCAATTTTATCATAAACAAAATTCTTCTAGAAACAACGGTAGATTTAAGTTTTGACTTCAAAGCTTATTTGGTTGGCGAAAAACAATTTTGGGGTTTTATTCAAATTTTCAATTCAAAAAGTATTTAAATGCTTAAAAATCAAGGTATAAGTGGCCATTTTGTTGCAAAAGAATGAAATATAGACATAAAGGGCCACTCATGTTCATAAAACGATTAAAAAATTCAAGCTTAAAAGAGGGTTTTTTTTTTTTTATGTAGTGAAGGAATATATCTAACTAAAAGTGTCCCTAATGTCCAAAAATCGAGGTAAAAATGGCCCCTAGTGTCCAAAAAGGATTAAAAAATCGAGCTAAAAGGGCCATTTACATAGTAAAGGATCAAAATCTGGTTAAAAGGGAACCTATTGCCGAAAAAAAGGTCAAAATCAAGCAAAAAAGACGAAAGATTTTTTGGTATTTAAGGAACAAAATCTAGTTAAGAAGGCCTAGTGTCCAAAAAGATCATTAATCAAGCTAAAAAGGGCCCTTTTTGTTACAAAGAAAAATAATCTAGTTAAAAGGGCCCCTTATGTCCAAAAAAAGATCAAAACCTAGCTAATAAGGGCTCCTAGAGTCCAAAAAGGATCAAAATTCAAGCTAATAAGGGCCTCTAGTGTCCAAAAAGGATCAAAATTCAATCTAAAAGGGCCCTAGTGTCTAAAAAGATCAAAATCCTAGCTAAAAAGGGCCCCTAATGTCCAAACAGGATCAAAATTCAATCTAAAAGAGCCTCTAGTGTCTAAATGAAAGATCAAAAACCTAGCTTAAAAGGGTCCCTGGTGTCCAAACAGGATCAAAATTCAATCTAAAAGAGCCTCTAGTGTCTAAATGAAAGATCAAAAACCTAGCTTAAAAGGGTCCCTGGTGTCCAAACAGGATCAAAATTCAATCTAAAAGAGCCCCTAGTGTCTAAAAAGATCAAAAACCTAGCTAAAAAGGGTCCCTGGTGTCCAAAAAGGATCAAAATTCAATGTTAAAGGGCCCCTAGTGTCTAAAAAAGATCAAAACCTAGCTAAAAAGGGCCCCTAATGTCCAAAAAGTATCAAAATTCAATCTAAAAGAACCCCCTGTGTCTAAAAAGATCAAAAACCTAGCTAAAAAGGACCCCAGGTGTCCAAAAAGGATAAAAAATCAAGCTAAAAAGGGCCCCATCGTTGTTGGTGTTCTTTTGTTTCAAACCAACAATGTCGATTATGTCCGGATTAGTTTGAGCTTCAATAAAACATTTAGGTTTGAATTGATATTCGATTAGTATTCATGAAGCTCGTCCAGGAAGATGTAGCGATATGAAAATAGTCAAAGAATTACAAAGAGGCGAAGGAATGATAAAAAAGATCCGTTTTGGAAGAGCCACCCCCTATTTTTACCTGAGGATACAACGGGTATTAAAATAAAAAGGACGATACCTGTTTTTTGAACTGATTTACATAACATTTATCAGAAGAACGCCTTCCTGACTCTAACTCATTTCGATTTATAATAATACCAATACGTCACGTCTTCGCTCCGGGGTTCTGTTTGAGTTGACCCCTCTAATTACATCTTCGGGAGGAAAAAAACGTTTTCTTTTTTTGCAAGGCGATAACTACAGGTGTGGAAACATCCACGATTTATAGGCATTCGCAACTTTTAGGTAGATTTTTAAGTTTTGAATTGGAGAACCTAATGGATCTTTTTTAAAAAAATTATCGTCGTTAGACAGATTCAGGCTTTTAGACCGTATTAAAGGGAGCTAATCAATTTGAAAACGACCTTTTAGTTAACAAATGAACAGGAATGAGTTTTAATCCTGCTTTGATAAATGATTTTAATTTATTTTTTTCGCTTGGAAGGAGAAATCTACAGTGTAGCCAGTGTTTAACAACTGTTTCGACCTTATTTGGCCAAAAATCCTGCTTTATGTCTCATAATACTGATTTCTGTGACGATTCTTGTTTGTCGGGTGTACAGGGTGTCAACTTACTAGTGTCCCCCCAGGTTAAATCGAGAACGGTTGACGATAAAGAAAAAAGTTAAATGGTAACTAACCTTTATTTTTGATGTAGTTTCTGAATGTATTGAGTTTTTTTGGGTTTTCGAACCAGAAAGCCAAAATAATTTTTCTATCTCGCTTGGACGAAGGTTGGTTTTTTGGGGTGCTCAGTTCGAATATGATGTTTTTACCGAGAAAAACTTTCCTGGGCTAGTTCCCTTAATTCAAAGTGGTTTTTCATTGGTTTTTTTGCGATAACTCAAGAAATAATAGTCCTAGAATTTTTTAAATTATTCCATTGCATTCCTCATGCCATTTCACATGGGAATCCATATCGTTTTAGTCAACTTAAAAAAAAATGAATTTTCGCTTGTTTTAACTACAGTTCAAAAGCATGGTCAAAGCGGTCATCATATTTTGCTTTTTTGGGCCAAAATAAGGGGGGTTATGATTTAACTTTTTTTCCTGCTCCTTCGTCCAAGCGAGATAGAAAAATTATTTTGGCTTTCTGGTTCGAAAACCCAAAAAAACTCAATACATTCAGAAACTACATCAAAAATAAAGGTTAGTTACCATTTAACTTTTTTCTCTGTCGTCAACCGTTTTCAATTTAACCTGGGGGACACTAGTAAGTTTCCACCCTGTATATCTTGGAAAATATTGTGTATTTTTAGCCTGAAAAGACCGAAATCTGTCTGAAAACAGTTTCTCACGTCTGCACGCGAGTAGCTCGCCCGGTGCTAGCTAATTGGGACCAGAATATAAAAAAAATTCTTAAGACAAAAAGCAACCATACGGTGTTTTCACTCCAATTTGGAAGAACGAAATCGGTTTTCAATTTTTTTTCCCAATAACGTGTTTGGGACCATGCGGTCGGGGATAAAGAGATCGGGAAGGGAGTACAAAAACTGCCTACAATGAAAAACGAAAGGGTTTTTTTTTAAATATACATTTTTTATAAAAAGTAACAGTGCCGCCGTGTAACAGGTGGGAAAGTGAACCAGATGTTTGATTTGCGACAGATGGAAGAATCCTGATTTTTATTTGAATGAAAGTCCTTAAAAAGCTTCCACACGCTCCTAACTGAAAAAAAAAATTCTATAAGCTTAAAGCCCGAATTGTTATAATCTTCTAGATAATGGCTCAAATATGAAATAAAACAAGGGTTTTTCCTTTTTAGACAATATATTGATTATTAACGTTTGAAATTTTACCTGAAAAAAGGAGGCAGGTGCTTCAGGGAAGCTCAAATCAGTCACTTAGAACCACGAACAATGACAAATAGGGCTCGCCATTAGCCAAAGAGTCATTCCTCAACCTAGACGTCTTTTCTTTTTCGAAGGTAGTCACAAGTCTCAGAATAAAATCAACCTCATTTTCGAGGAACTGACAAATCGATTCGGGGTCGAAGTAACTTTTACACTTTCGAGGGCTAATTTTTTTCCTCTCGGCCGCAAAGATCTATGGAAAAGATAAAGTCCTATTTGCGAAGAAAAAGCGAGATTCATAGAAAGTATTACCTTATGGATAATATGGAGGGTAGGGTGACCACGTGGTACGCATTATGCGTGATTTTACGCATTTTCGAAGATTTTTACGCAATGACCATATGCGTACAAGCCTTTTTACGCATTTCTGGGACGAAAAATCAAAAAAAAATTTGAATTTTTACCGGGAAACAGATGATTTTTTTTTTCTTCGAATTATAGAAAGTTCTAGATCTAACCATCTGAAAGAAATCTACCTCTTTAGTCCTGCTGCCGCGGGACTCATTTTTTCTGCCAAATTTTAACCTTTTTCAGCCAGATTTTAACCCTTTTTCAAAAGAAAAGACCCTTTTCAGCCAGATTTTAACCTTTTTCAAAAGAAAAGAACCCATTTCAGACAGATTTTGACCTTTTTGACTAGGAAAGACACTTTTTAGACAGATTTTGACCCTTTTTGACAATAAAATACCTTTTTCAGTTTAATTTTGAACCTTTTATTTTGATAAGAAAAGATCTTTTTTAGCTAGACTTTGACCCTTTTTGACAAGGAAAGAACCTTTTCAGCCTGATTTTGAATCTTTTTTTTTTTTAGCGGATTTCCGTAGGAAAGTAGGCTATTGAGGTGGTCATCACGGAGGCTCCCAGGCTAGAGGCTTATATATTTTTTTTTTAAATAAGAAGAGACCCTTTTCAGCCAGATTTTAACACTTTTTCAAAAGAAAAGACCCTCTTCAACCAGATTTTAACCTTTTTTCAAAAGAAAAGACCCTTTTCAGCCAGATTTTAACCATTTCTCTCAAGAAAAGACCCTTTTCAGCCAGATATTTAACTTTATGACAAGAGACTTTTTAGACAGATTATGACCCTTTTGACAATAAAAGACTCTTTTCTGCTTGAATATGAAACTTTTTAGCTTGATTTTGACATTTTTTGACAAAAAAAAGACCATTTAAATTTTTTTTACTTTTTTTCCTGAATTCAAAAATAGCCAGTTTTGTTGAAAAATCACATGTTGTAAAATATGTGAACCAAATAAAATAGGAAGACATGGATTATTCGTCGTGTCAGTCTTCTCGTAAAAGTTTACGTTTTCGAAGTTCGATTCAACCAAGTTCAGTTCATTCGAAATTGAGTCATGAAAGCAAACGAGTCCATTCCGAGAAGCAAAAGATGGACATTTTACATCCTTCGTCGTATTTTCCGAAACCTGGCGCCGCCTCTTACGTATTTAAATCCCCCGAAAGGATGACGGGCGAGGTAAAGCCGCTTGTCAGGGTGGACGAAAATTGAGGTTGCGTGGTGAGAACGTCCTACCTGGGCTTATGTCTAAATCCAAAAGATTCTTTTCGACCTTAGGTATAGATCGGTTATTGTGTCAACAAACCTCCGGCTATTGACACAACACTTGTTGAACCTTCGTCCATTGTAGAGCGTTTCGCTTGATTTATAGTCCTCACGCCAGCTGATATCCGAAGGTGAAAAACGTCCCTTAATTGTCACCGATCGCACCTTTTTCGGAGGCTTCTAACGTCGAAAAATCGCCCAGGAGTGGCCACATTTCACAAAGAATCTTTTACACTTCACCTAAAATTTCGAGGGAGTCATTTCTAATTTATAGGTTACTTTTATCCACACTGATTTGTTCAAATATCCTGGGTTTTCAGGCAACTTAGATGGGGATTCATGAAACATGCTGGTGGTTCGACTTAGTATGTCTGGCGTTTAATATGTAGGTACTTTTAGCCTTTTAGGTACCTTTTAGAAAAAGAAAAAAGAAAAAAAGAGTTTTGTGAAAAGCAATTTTTCTCCTTGTTTGGGGCCATAAAAATTGGCTTTTTGGTCACCATAAATTGTTAAAAACTATCATTATAACGTAAAATTTATCGCTGATTCCAAATCTGGTACCAGAAATTTGAAATTATTAAGGGTACTTGAGATATTGACAGTTTTATGTGAAAAAAACGTGTTTTTAGTGAAAAAAATCATAACTCGAAGACGTATTGAGATAGGAAACCTTTTTTTTTTTCTTTGTTTCCCACATTCATACAGTTTTTTATAGATCAAAAGACCGTTAACTCGCGTAAAAATGACCGAAATAACGCAAAATCGTGAAGAATGGGTTTTCAAAGGTGCGACACCTTTTCAAATAGAGATGGTCGAGATCCATAATAAGTTGAGAGCCAATCACGATTCTCCGTTTTTAAAATTGAATCTAGAGGTGATCCTAATTTTGTTTCGATTTAACACTTTTGAGTTTCCAGATGTGTTCGCTCGCCCAAAAAGAAGCCGAAGAAATGGCCGAGGCTGGAAGTTTAAAGTATTCGGAACTTACTTATGGCGTCAATTCGTTTTCGATGGGAAAGCTGAAAAGAAAAACGGAAGCGAATGAAGCCTGCGAGCAATGGTACAGAGAAGGAAGGAAGTATAAATATGATGAGCAGAAGCAAAAGAATCTTTCGACGGTAGCCCGTTTTACCCAAATGATCTGGGCGGGGACGACATCGCTAGGCGTCGGCATAGCCAGAAAACAAGACAAAACATTCATCGTAGCCCATTATTTTCCCAAAGGAAACCAACAAGGGGAATTCAAATTGAACGTTCGGAGGCCCAAACGGACCGAAGATTGAAAAAAATCAAATATGATGACCGGAAATGATGATCAGGAAACGGTGATTGAGCTGATGAATCTTAATTTATCCGTTGAAGGGAGAAGATGCCGATAAGTCGTATAATAAAACAAAATATGCTCAGCTTATTTTATTAATTTTGAAATAAATAAAGCTCATCATTGTAGCCTCTTTTGAGCCCTTCAAAAGAGACACGATAGTTGGAAATGACAGCCTTTAAAGCATCCTGGTAGGTTTTAAAGCGGTTTTTTGATTCTCGAGCCTTTGTTGCGAGCCAGTCGTAGAAAATTCTGTTGGCGTAGACCGATTTGATGGAATGAGCGTTTTTCTCGTCGGGACGCCATTCGAAAGCGGTTTTTTCGGGGTGGAATTGAACTGCGGCGAAAGGATACTGGAAGGATTCCATCGAGGAAATGAAAACCAAACCTTCGATGTCTTTATTCACCGTTAAAGGCCTCCATTGTCGATCCAAATGGTATTTTTTCAAATCCTCAATCGTCATACACCAACTAAAACGAATATAGATTTTCATATTGTGAGCAAAACATACCTATGGTGATTCACAGTCGAGTTGGAATTGGTTAAAGTTTCGATTTCAAATTGGTTCGCTCTTCTGTACAACATCGACGTGTTGTAATCGACTATGAATTCGACGGGAAGGTCGATGTTGGTCATTCCTTTGCAGGGTACAAGGGGGAAGTTTTTATTGTTCGATAAGTACAAGAGGAGCTCCATTCCTTGACAGACACCCAAAATAGGAAACGTGTTGCCCATTTTATTCGCCTAAAAACAACAGTCGACTTAGTTGCCAAAAATTGGGTTAAATGGCATACTAAACTGAGTAAAATCCCGTTTTCTAACTCAATTCGTCTTCAAGTTATGATCACTAAAAACACGTTTTTTCACATAAAACAGTCAATTTCTCAAGTTCCCTTGTTAATTTCAGATTTTTGGTGCCAGATTTGGAATCAGCGTTAAATTTTACGTTAGAAATCATGGTTTTTAGCCATTCATGATAACGGATTGACATAGGAAACCCTAGACAACGTGGTTTTAATCAGTTTAGTAACCCAATTTTGACATTGAACCACCAATGTGGGGGGAAAAAAGTTTCAGACCTTTTTGGCGTATTCGAATATCAAGTTGCCTGCTTTGACCATCCCACCGTTTTTAGTCAGGTCGACGCTTCCTCCAGGAAAAACGACGCCATTGATTGAAGAAAGCAAAGTGCTAAAAAAAAATTGTGCTACAAGTTTTTAAATGATTCCATTGATTTTTTCGACCTATTTTCCATGCGAATCGATATAAATATTGTCTATGTTTAACATCTAAAAGTGCTTTGTCATGAAAACTTTTGAACCAAAATTTTTCGCACTTACTCGTAATAGGACTGATTCTGATTCGTGAAGATAGGGACAACACGTGTCCCAGAAGCTTCCATCATCTTAACGTAGGACGATGCAATAATCGTAACTTCATCTTCTCCAGCATCTCCATATTCTTGAGCCAAAATTCCAATGATGGGACGATTTCCACAAGAAACGCGATGCGTCTTTAAATTAAAAATAAAATAAATAAAAAATAAAATCCCACTTACCAAGAAAAGAATGAACAAGAATCGCTCGATCATTGTCTACTACTGATTAAAATGTCAATGTATTTTTTTTTTTATCACATTTCCTTTTTCGGCCCTTTCGTAATATCAGTCAAGGTCTCACACTTGATTTTGTCTTTGAATAACGTCAACGTTTGCAAGAAAAAAACAACGAAATTGAACTGATTTTTTAGACTGTTTATTGAGCCCTCCCGCCTCAGAATTGGATAAATTGGACTCAATTGTTGCTAAATTTGACACGAGAAAAAAGATTGAGGAGCTGAGGTGGTAGGTAGAAGGATTAGGAGAAATTTTTGGAAAGACAGGTGGGGAAGTTCGTGCTTGGGAATAAATTAAGCATTTCCAACTGGTCTTGAAGTATTCCTGAAAATTTCAGGGGGTCTTTAACGACACGTCAAATGGCATACCTGACAGGAAAAGGCATCAATACAAAAGATATTTACATCACAAGGTGTTTTGAGACTCAAATTAGGCTTTTTTTCTTGAAAAGGGAGCAAAGATGAGGGCTGTCAACTTAGCGATCATGCCAGGGTTGCCAAATTGGGTGAGAAATCGAAAATGGGGCAATTTTAACATAAAGCGCAAATTGGGCTATTTTAAATATGGCACAAAATGGGGAAAAAATTCTATAGGTGCTGCTCCAAATCTAGCTAAAGAGGATCTTTTGTCCTTGAAAAGAGCCCAAACCAGGGTTGTCAGATTGGGCCATAAATCGCAAACTGGGCTATTTCAAAAGTGGCTAAAATGGAGGAAAAAAACTCATACCTACTGGTCCAAATCTTGCTAAAGAGTATCTTTTCTTCCCTGAGCTCAAACCAGGGTTGACAGATTGGGCCATAAATCGCAAATTGGGCTATTTCGAAAGTGGCAAAAATGGGGCGAAATCCTTCATCTGGCAATACTAGTCCAAATCTAGCTAAAAAGGATTTTTTCCCTTGAAAAGAGCCCAAACATTGGGCCATAAATCGCAAATTGGGCTATTTCTGAAGTTGCGAAAATGGGGAAAGTCTCATATCTGGCAATATTGGTCCAAATCTAGCTAAAAAGGATTTTTTCCCTTGAAAAGAGCCGAAACCTTGGGCCATAAATCGCAAATTGGGCTATTTCTGAAGTGGCGAAAATGGGGAAAGTCTCATATCTGGCAATATTGGACCAAATCTAGCTAAAAAGGATTTTTTCCCTTGAAAAGAGCCCAAATCTTGGGCCATAAATCGCAAATTGGGCTATTTCTGAAGTGGCGAAAATGGGGAAAGTCTCATATCTGGCAATATTGGACCAAATCTAGCTAAAAAGGATTTTTTCCCTTGAAAAGAGCCCAAATCTTGGGCCATAAATCGCAAATTGGGCTATTTCTGAAGTGGCGAAAATGGGGAAAGTCTCATATCTGGCAATATTGGTCCAAATCTAGCTAAAAAGGATTTTTTCCCTTGAAAAGAGCCCAAACCTTGGGCCATAAATCGCAAATTGGGCTATTTCTGAAGTGGCGAAAATGGGGAAAGTCTCATATCTGGCAATACTGGTCCAAATCTAGCTAAAAAGGATTTTTTCCCTTGAAAAGAGCCGAAACCTTGGGCCATAAATCGCAAATTGGGCTATTTCTGAAGTGGCGAAAATGGGGAAAGTCTCATATCTGGCAATATTGGTCCAAATCTAGCTAAAAAGGATTTTTTCCCTTGAAAAGAGCCCAAACCTTGGGCCATAAATCGCAAATTGGGCTATTTCTGAAGTGGCGAAAATGGGGAAAGTCTCATATCTGGCAATATTGGTCCAAATCTAGCTAAAAAGGATTTTTTCCCTTGAAAAGAGCCGAAACCTTGGGCCATAAATCGCAAATTGGGCTATTTCTGAAGTGGCGAAAATGGGGAAAGTCTCATATCTGGAAATATTGGTCCAAATCTAGCTAAAAAGGATTTTTTTCCTTGAAAAAAGCCCAAATCAGGGTTGCCAGATTGGGCCATAAATTTGACAGATTGGGCCATGAATTGGACTATTAAAAAGGTGGTCCAATTGGGGGAAAATCCCACATCTGGCAGCCTTGGTCCAAATTTAGCTACATAGGGTCTTGGGTTTTCCTTGAAAAGAGCCCAAACAAGGGTTGCCAGATTTGGCCACAAATCTCAAATTGGGCTATTCCAAAAGTGGCGCAAATTGAGCATCTGGCAACACTGTTTTGGTAAGCCTGAGGAGCAGTGGGTTTCTAAAATTACGTTTTCCCCGTAATTCGAGGAAGTTGGAGTACAGTAGCACTCCATACAAGGTTAGGCATCTGTGGAAAGTGGCCCTCACCCTATCAACAGCAATATTCAATTTAAATCCTTGGTTTTTCAAACGCTTTTATTACAAAACTGTAATTATAACGCACATTCGCTTATTGTTCGAGTACAATCAGGTGTCAGCTGCACGTTCCGTGTTAAAGGTCAAATTAATTCTTTTCTTCATAATCGACGTCCATTCGCATTTGTCGTCCTTGAAATAACCAAAGTTCTTTTTTTATTTATCATCTCCTCTTTTAATAAAAGTGATAACGAAACGATAATTTATAAAAATAATAACATACGAGGTATCAAAAATGAACGAAATTGGCACGTAACGAACGCCGAGAGCATTAATTGGCGTATCAGTTCCAAGAGGAGATTCATTTTGTAGTCAGTAAATTTATATTCATATATAGAAGTTATAAAATATATCATGTCAAGCATGTCAACTGGTATTTAAATGAGACTTTTAAAAAGTATTTTTTGATGTTAATTCTGTTGGTAAGAATAGAAAATACAATCAAGACAAGTTTTAGGGGCAAAAAACCGTTAAAATTTGGGAAAAGAAAAAAAGAGGGAAAAAAGATGAACGTGACCAAAAAGTGGTTTCGAGAAAAATGAAAAACAGTTTGATTTCTATCAATCCTTTTCTAATATCCTATAGTAATGACTGTAACATTCATCTTTTTTTCCCTTGTTGTTCTACCAGATGATAGTACTCCTTCATGACCCCTAGATAGCACTACTGTCTCAAAATCGACGAAAAAGTGATTTTCATCTTTTTCCCCCTTGTTGTTCTACCAGATGATAGTACTCATTCATAGCCCCTAGATAGCACTAATATCTCAAAATCGACGAAAAAGTGACTTTTGATCTTTTCCCCCCTTGTTGTTCTACCAGATGATAGTATTCCTTCATAGCCCCTTGATAGCGTTAATATCTCAAAATCGACGAGAAAGTGACTTTTCGTCTTTTTTCCATTTTTGTTCTACCAGATGATAGTACTCCTTTATAGCCCCTAGATAGCGACGAAAATGTGACTTTCATCTTTTTTCCCCCTGGCCCTTAAATTATTTTTTAGTCGAATAATATAGGAGTAGCCTGGAAAGGGCAAAAGATACGATATTAGTTGGTTTGGTGCTTTCAAGGTTCTGAAATGATGGGATGGAAGGGAAGGGCTTGAGGGTATCACGTCTGGTCATCTATAATGACATATTTATAATCGAAGGGGGCACGAGCTGAACATTATGGCTCTTTCAGTTTTAAATCAGTCAAATACTCGATTGAAACAATCCCAGACGGTTTTTCGACCCTTGTAATTAAAGGAGGGGCCTGGAAGTGACTTGTGGAAGCCGGTACACTTCAATAAAACTAAATCATACTTTTCCATGTTTACGAGCAACACCGGGTCTATAATAAACTAAAGACGGAAAAAGGGACCAGGTAGCTCTTTTTTAATTTCAGTGACGTTTTTGAAAAACTACTGGTGGGAGGGGAATCGGGATGAGGTAATAAAATTTTATGAGGCCATTATCACTTGGGCCATAGCCCATAACTAACGTTTACCTGAGATGAAAAAAAAAAAATTCTCCAAAAACGTTCGCTAATATCCAAGAAGGCAACGAATGCTCAAAAATAGGTGAAGAAGAAAATGAAGGTCAGGGGGAAAAAAGATGAAAGTCACTTTTCCGTCGATTTTGAGTATTAGCGCTATCTAGGGGCTATGAACGAGTACTCTCATCTGGTAGAACAACAAAGAAAAAGATGAAAGTCACTTTTTCGTCGATTTTGGGAAAATGAATGTTACATGTATTACAATAGGATATTACAAAAATATTAATAGAAATCAAACTTTGTTTGGTCGTCCCTCAAAAAATAAAGCAAACAATGTGAGGTGAACTTTTAGATGACAGATATCTCGATAAGAAAACAACGTATTGTCAAAAGCGATAAGTACAATTTTATGGAAAATTTTGTCATCTTTAATTTTTAACTAAGTGTTCATGTCGCTAGGAAGCATAGTTTTCGTGTTATAGGCAAAGAAAACAGAAAATGTGGGACTTTTTATATTATGTTCACCACCTTCGTTTCGTGGACTAAAGTTCTTAACTTGAAGACATAATTTAGAAGTCTAAATATGGCATGAATTTATAAGGAGGGGTTCTAATTGGTATGAAAATTGAATGGTGTTTAGCTTCATCGATTGCCAACCTCATTTCCCTTAAACGGCCTCATAAGGACGAGGTCTTTATTTAAGACGGGAGCACTTTGGAATTTCGGAATTGGAAAGCAGGATTTCGAAGGCGGCCGACAAGAAGAGCTCAAGAAAAAAAAAATCTTCCTCAAATCGCCCTCTAATGAGAAAAGAATTATGTTTATGGATTGACATTTAAGCGGAATTTCAAACCCAATCTACACCTTATAAAGGAAAAATCGATCCTGCCGTCCGGTTCTTGTCAAAACTTTAAATTTTTTTTTCGCGATGCAAGATGGCCCCAATTCTCTTGATTAGTTAAGTCGCAACTTGGCAAAACGTATGAATTAAGCGAGAAGTTTGGTTGAAAGGGATCCTTCAGGTAGCTAAAGATCCTTCCTGAAATAACAAACCCAAAAGCATATCCTCGCATTCATGACGGGCCTATGCAGTTTCCCCGTAGGTCTCTTTATTGTCGGTTTCACCCCCTTTGGAGACCCCTCATCCCTGCACCATCTAAAATAAACACATTCCTCAACACCGGCGACCTTTAAAGAAGGGCAGATGCATCCAGGGTAAATAAGCAACCTGAAATGTACCAATAAATATATAAATTGCTTCTAATAAACACAGACTTAAGGGGGAAAACACACACACTGGTTTATTATTTTTTGAGAGAACTCAAGGTCTTGAAATGATTGAATTTTGATCCCACAATGACGTCATATAGCTAAGTAAGTATATGGAGTAGGCGCCACTGTGATATATGATTATCTCGGTTGTGGTCCACCATTATTCGATGTTATCGAGCAACAATAAAACATGATTTGTATCTATGCCGCAGGTAGTGTTTGTTTTTCGTATTCGTTTTTTTGTATCTCGAACCCTTCTCATCGTATCTTTGTTTACTTAAAGAGGCCTGGCGATGGCTGTAATTTGAACCTCATTTGTGTCTAGACACAATCGAAAAAAGGGTATACGGTGAGAATGTCGTAGCCTTTCGAGGTCGAGAGGGGGAATTACATCGAATCCGCGGTTCGACCGGATTCCACTCGTTACCTAGGCCGTAAATTAAAATTAGCTTTAGGTACTCCTCCTCCTGCGTCGTCTTTTAGAATCTCAGGTATTCGGGACTCTTGTGAAAAGGTAATTAGACGCTCTGGAGACGCATTCTCCTCATTACTTTGTTTTCAATTTACAAAAACCCTCGTCAGGTTTACATAAGTGGGGTTCGAAATAAATAGAAAAGTTAAATTCTCTACGCAGCCTCCCTTGAAAGCAGTGAATCGTGTAGTCGAGCTTCGAGATGCCAGAAGTAAGGTTGGCGGTTAGGGGAGGTGGGGGAAGTGCCAACCTATAGATGGATGTGGAGGCCACCTATGGATGGATGTGGAGGCCACCTATACTACCTATAGATAGATGTGGAGGCAACCTATAGATGGAGGCCACCTATAGAGGTGGATGTCGAGGGCACCTATAGATGGATGTGGAGGCCACCTATAGGTGGATGTGGCGGCCACCTATAGATGGATGTCTAGGCCACCTATAGATGGATGTCTAGGCCATCTATAGATGGATGTGTAGGCCACCTATAGGTGGATGTGGAGGCCACCTATAGGTGGATGTGGAGGCCACCTATAGATGGATGTGTAGGCCACCTATAGATGGATGTGGAGGACCACCTCTAGATGGATGTGTGGACCACCTATAGATGGATGTGTAGGACACCTATAGGTGGATGTGGAGGCCACCTATAGGTGGATGTGTAGGCCACCTATAGATGGATGTGTAGGCCACTGGATGTGGAGGCCACCTATAGGTGGATGTGGAGGCCACCTATAGATGGATGTCTAGGCCACTGGATGTGGAGGCCACCTATAGGTGGATGTGGAGGCCACCTATAGGTGGATGTGGAGGCCACCTATAGATGGATGTGGAGGCCACCTATAGATGGATGTCTAGGCCACCTATAGATGGATGTCTAGGCCACCTATAGATGGATGTCTAGGCCACCTATAGATGGATGTCTAGGCCATCTATAGATGGATGTTGAGGCCACCTATAGGTGGATGTGGAGGACCACCTATAGATGGATGTGTGGACCATCTATAGATGAATGTTCAGGCCACCTGTAGGTGGATGTGAAGGCTACCTATAGATGGATGTGTAGGCCACCTATAGATGGATGTGTAGGCCACCTATAGGTGGATGTGGAGGCCACCTATAGATGGATGTGTAGGCCACCTATAGATGGATGTGTGGACCATCTATAGATGGATATGGAAGCCACCAGGGTGGGAACCTGAGCCCCCCCCTTCCCCTTTTCGAAGAAAATGTTGACGTAGTCGTCAAAAAGCCGAGGGTTTACCATTCTAGGGTTAAAATGTTGATCTCATCCAAGCCTTAGGCCCTAAATCTTCAGTTTCTCGTCAAACACGTTTTACCTTCCACCTTGAGACTTAAGAAATTATCAAATTGGCTTGCCACGTGCAAAAAGAAGAGATTTCTATTGGAACTACGTGATTTTCTTTTTTTATTATTGGCTTGTTTGAAATCCCCGACTTGTAATCGGGCGCCCGTTTAATTGATTAATACCAAACCTGCTCGAAATGCAATCTAAAAGTCCGGAATGGAAAAACCTCTAATTTTCAAACGATTAGACCATAAATTATTTATCGCTGAGTTAATTAAATGTCCAAGATTATCTTGTTGGCCGTGTTTCGAACACTGTTATTATGCAAGGTCGAATGTTTAAGGAGGAAAACTTTTTTTAGTCTTTTTGTGTCAAATTATAAAAAATAAACATTTTTAGGTGATTTGTTAAGTTTAGTCTGGAAGTTAAGGGGTTTGTGATTCAGTGCAGGCACCCTTATTTAGGGTGAACGATAAACATCCCTTAAGTTAAACATCCTCTGTTTACCCCTTACCCTGATGAAGACACCCAGCCGAGAGGGTTGAAAGGGACAAGAACGTGGCTGACCCGACACCCAGACGAATTAAGAGGGGAAAAAAACTTTTTTTTCCTCGTCAACTCCAAATCTCATAAAGTGCCCTAAAAAGGCCTTTGAAACCCCTTTGACAACCTGATCTGTCACCCTCGGGCAGCTGGAACCGTGAACAAATCATCTCTTAGGTTCATTTTCAAAGTTGAAAAGACGACTCTAATATCTTCTTGTCAATTCCTTTGTACCCCTTTCCTTGGCTGATTCTTAAAAAGCCCTTTTATAAAACGCCACGTCGAACCTTTTGTCGAGTGGGCACGTCTTTTCACTCTTTCTTTTCGAATCCCATGGATTTAAAAGCAATTTAAAGCTTTGCGCCTCTTAAAAGTTATAAAATTCCGTTCATATCATAAATTTCTTTTGTTCACAACTAAAATTTTGATTATGATTCTAACGCCTTCCCCATTTTTTTCCGACTTTTCTAAAATCTGACTTTTTTTGTAGGAAAAACTCGAAAATCCCGCTTTTTTGTCACCTCGTAGCTCAGAAACCTTTGGTCCTACAAACAATCTTAACAAATCAAATCTGTAGCAAATTTTATAGGCTTTAATTTTGTTTTTATAAAATTTTTTGAAATTCAATTTTTTGAATGAAATTTTGTTTGAAATTTTTTGAAATTTACCCCCACCCTCACCTATTGATCGTTAATTGCTTTTTGAGAGTTGTTTCTTAAAGGTAATTAAATTCTCTACAACTTTTATTAAGTACAGTTTTTTGATTAGATGACGTCTTATGTCCTTTAGAGGTCAAAATAGAAAACCCCGGTTTTTTTGCGACCTCGTAGCTCAGATACGTTTGGTCCTACGAAAAAATTATATAGCTCTAAATTATAGCAAATTTAATTATCTTCAATTTTGTACAAATAATTATTTCGCTTACGACCAACGGATTTCGAGATATTGCAGAAAACCTTAAAAACGCTCCTGCCCTTTTCGGGCTTAGATTGACTGGACTACCAGGAAAAATTCGAAAATCAAGGTTTCTGGATAAGCAGAAAGTTTTATACACCAGGTGGAAGTCAAAAATCTCGAATCTTTTATATTGGAACTTGGAAGACGTAAAATATGATGGGTGGGCAGGTGTGCGGGGGTTAAAAGGATCGCTCAAATCCGGGCTCCGTGTCGAATCGAAAGACCCCCGGGACGTCTTCAGAATCCAACTCGGCCGGAGCAAATCGCGGATTTTCTCATTGTCTACCCCCCGGTCACACATGCTCACCTTCAAGGGACCCGAATTTCACGCGGCCCTTCCACCTTTCTCACCACTGACGAGGCCCGCACATCGATTTCACACATTTCACTGTTACGAATTCTCCATGTTTATTTTATTTCGAATAAACTCGTTTCAAGGATATCCTCATGGATATCAAACCATAAAATTTTACTAGATTCAACTCTATTTCATTACGTTTAACTACCATCAAATATTCAAAACGAGACCTAAAGGGGGCACGTGGCAAGGGGACGGGTAAATAAGGCTAAAAAATTGTCTAAAACAAAGAAATTAGACTAAAGACGGTCTAAAACAGTCTAGAAAACAGGTTGAAAAAAGGGTCAAATCTGGCTGTGAAGGGTGTTTTCCTTTCAAAAAGCGTCAAAATGTGGCTCAAAACTGTCTTTTCTTGTAGAAAATGGTTCAAAATCACGCTGAAAATGGTCTTTTCTCTTCAAAAATCAAAAGGGATCTTTTCCCTTCAAAAATATGTAGTTCAAAATATGGTTTGATTATTTCTTTTACCTTTGGCTGGTACCTACGCGTGTTGCGTGAAAAGGTTTGAAAATGCGAAAAATTAGGCTCAATGAATGTCACCAGGGGCGGACTGGGACCTTAGGGCGTGGGTGGGTTTTCAGTTAAGGGGGCGCCCGGATGCAAAAAAGTTTTAACAGAAAATTGGCTTTTAGAAAAATATATTAGGCAAAAACAGAAGTTCCCAAACTTTTTCACAGTGCGCCCCCTTTTAAACAAATTAAATCCTTTGCAAAGTTTTGAATGTTAACTTTTGACTGTTAACTAAGATTTGGGGTTTAAAATGTTGATTTTAACGGTTTTTGACAAAAGAAATTTCACTTAAAACGTTGATTTTGAGATTTTTTGACAAAAATATTTCCTCTTATAACCATGAATTCGAGGTTTTTGACAAAAAATTGTCAATTTAAAGTTGATTTTGAGTTTTTTTTTACGAAAATTATGCATCACTTTATGTTGATTTCAAGGTTTTTTGTCGAAAATTTGGCTTTTTAATGTAAGTTGAATATGAGGTTTTTGGACGAAAATTAGGCATCATAAATGTTGATTTTGAGGTTTTTTGACCAAAATTAAGCTTTAAAAGTGTTGATTTTGAGGTGTTTGGACGAAAATTATGCATCATAAATGTTGATTTCGAGGTTTTTTGACCAAAATTAGGCTTTAAAAGTGTTGATTTGAGGTTTTTGGGACGAAAATTAGGCATCATAAATGTTGATTTCGAGGTTTTTTTACTAAAATTTATTTAGGTCTTTATAAATGTTGATTTGAGGGTTTTTTTTGTGACGAAAATTTAGCTTTAAAATGTTGATTTTGAGGTTTTTGGACGAAAATAGGCATCTTAAATGTTGATTTTGAGGTTTTTTGACCAAAATTAGGCTTTTTAAATGTTGTTTTTGAGGTTTTTGGACGAAAATTAGGCTTCATAAATGTTGATTTTCGAGGTTTTTTTGACCAAATTAAGCTTTAAAAATGTTGATTTTGAGGTTTTTTGACGAAAATTAGACTTTTAAATGTTGATTTTGAGGTTTTTTGGACGAAAATTAGGCTTCATAAATGTCGATTTCAAGGTTTTTTGACCAAAAGTAGGCTTTAAAAATGTTGATTTTGAGGTTTTTTGACGAATTTTTGGGGATATTTGCACAACAAAAAAAATCTTGAGCTTTCCCACACCCCCCTGGGGACAGCTTACGCCCCCCAGTTCCCCAGTTTGGGAGCCACTGAGGAAAAATAACGCCCAAAAGACCCGGGGGGCGCCGCCTCTACGTATTCACGCGCGCGGGTGGGTTCTGTCCACCCCCCCACCCGGGCCCAGTCCGCCTCTGAATGTCACCCTCTGGTCACCCAACCCTCTTCGTATCCTCCCATCACTTCCCCATCCTCACCCAACACTCCCATCACTTCCCCAACCTCCCCCTCTAACATAAACCAACACCCACTGCCTTTCCACAACCTTCCACCACCTCCCCCCAACCTTAATTATTCCAAAACTTCAATGGCTAATAAAAACCATTTTTTTACAATCGGGGGACTCATGAAATGAAAAGCGATGAGGATTAGTAAAAAACGTCCCGTAGAAGAAAGGCGTGACATCTGGATCTTTCATGGCTCTGAATCGGATTTATTTATCAACCGTGGTTTCCATTTCACGGGAGAATCGAAATAGAAACGCGTGCCTGGGCCACACACAGGCTCCTTTTCCTTTTTCCTATCCGCAAAATTAAACTGCATTTTACTTAAAATTCCGGATCTTAATAAAAAATGCAACCAATTATCTCGTCAGCCCGGGCCAATTTGGAGCAATCTTATATCTCGACTGCATTAAGGCGCTGGTTATTTAAGAATGCAGTCGATTTCATGTAACGGATACTGCGAAAGACATCTTTATGGTAATCGCCTTTAAATTTATGCCGCGTTTTCTTTACTTTCGAATTTCGGTTATTAATTTTTAATTATTGTGTTTTTTTAGGGAGCGAAAATGTTTAAACGGGTTTTAATTAAATTAGAACATAGGCGAAGACGTGGGGGGTTTCTTCGACGATGTTATTGAATTCCAATCATGAAGGTCTGAGGGTGATGGGCAATTATGACGCTTGTCGAACCCGGTCATTACCACGAGTTTTGGGATGAATCAATTACGTGTTTGAGGCTTAAAAGGGTAGAGGGGGTGGAGGTGCCGTTTGATTTAGTGAAAGGAGACTCCCTCAAGAAGAGGAGGATAGAAATTGGTTCGTCTGGGTGGTCTCCGATATAAAAGAAAAGAAAGAAGAAAAAACGAGAATCACTTTTTTTACAAATCCTTTTGTTTCTTTAGTTATGCTGCCTTCCGATGTCTCTGAATAAGTATTCATGAAATACAGGGTGTGCCAGTAAGGTGGCACAGTGTTCATAACTCCCGAAAGTTTGGTTTGTCAAAAAAGTGTTTTAAGTAAAAGTTACTGGAAATCAAGCATAAAAATAACGAAGTTAGGGTCGTTCTGGAGCACCCTGTATGTCATAGCCAAAAGTTATTGATGCCAATCGATTCCTCGCTAAAATCCAAGGGGGGTTTACATGGATACTTTTTTTCGTCAGGTCAAAAGTGTGGCAGATAATCGGATGGTCCTTATTGAGTGGCCCAGTATTCGTAACTCCAGAACTTTTGGTCCTATCAAATAATGTTCTAAGTAAAAGTTACTGGAAATCGAGCCTGAAATAGAATTCTATCGTCAAAAAATAAGGTTTGTATATAAAATAAAGAAGTTAGGGTCGTTCTGGAGCACCCTGTATGTCATATCCAAAAGTTATTGATGCCAATCGATTCCTCGCTAAAATCCAAGGGGGGTTTACTTGGATATTTTTTTTCGTCAGGTCAAAAGTGTGGCAGATAATCGGATGGTCCATATTGAGTGGCACAATATTCGAAATTCAAGAACGTTTGGTCCTATCAAATAATGTTCTAAGTAAAAGTTACTGGAAATCAAGCCTAAAATAGAATTCTATCGTCAAAAAATAAGGTTTGTATATAAAATAAAGAAGTTAGGGTCGTTCTGGAGCACCCTGTATGTCATATCCAAAAGTTATTGATGCCAATCGATTCCTCGCTAAAATCCAATGGGATACTTGGATACTTTTTTTTTCGTCAGGCCAAAAGTGTGGCAGATAATCGGATGTTATACTCTTACACACTGTATATAGCCTACATTTTAACATCACCAAATTATTGCTGAACAGTATAATGTTGCCCATTTCGCCATAAGCACAGTTGGCTACTTATAAGTTGTAAAAATTTGCTATAAAACCGCTCACTGGAATATAAAGAGCAATTTCCAAGAAATCGTTCAATTTTGTAACATTGGACAGTATAAAGAGGGGGCAATGATAGATACAGATCGCCCAATAGGTACAGCAAAACTGTCGACAAAATCGCTTATTTGGGCGACATCAAGCTTGGACAGTGTAAAGTATATCAATTCACCTAAATTACAAGGCGATTTTAGTCAGTTTATATTCGAAAGATCCCCACTGTGAACCTAAATTGAGGTATTAAATCGACCTAATTACATGAGCATGACTAATGAGGACATTGTACCTTTTTGTTTTTAAATTATTTCATTTTGCACGTCTATCATTAATCAAATGCGGAAACGTGGTGGCCTCGTGCCGCTTACCTTCTTACCTTCAAAAAACAATACGTTCGATAATCCAACAAATTTTCCAAGTGTAGAAAAAGACGTCACGTTTGGCACTTTTTCATCGGTTACGTAAACCCAGAAAAAATTTAAAACACGTGTTTAAACATTTAGAGAGTTGATTGTCGGCGAGGGCCGGAAAAGGGTCAGTTTCAGGTCGCGTGGGAGGAAGGACAAACCACGTGGTGGACATTTTTCAGGCACTCCTAAGGAAAAAAAACGAACTTGGAAAATAGACAAAAGAGACTTTCCGGTTTGACGATTTATAGCTTTCAACTTTTATAATTTTTCCTTCAGGTTATTTTTCCACTTCTCCATTTTCGGGTGGTAAATACTCGAGAAGGGGCGTATGATTTATAACAATGTCCCTGGGGTAGGACGCTATGTGAAGGCGGATATTCGTTTTTACGACGAGTATAAACACTTTGTCGGCGCTGGCCGTTACAAGAAGTTGTAAAACCTTTTAAACGGGAGGTCTCATGTCCCGGTCATTCTCAAACGTGCCTCCTTAAGGACTTGTTGTTTCACCAAAAAAAACTTTCGAGTTAAAAGTATCATAAAAATAACCTAGTTCAAGTTACGAACATTCAATAGACGAAATACCAGATGATTCATAACAAATTTGGCGGTTTATCCCGAATGTGTCTATTTTACATTGTTTCAGGATTCGCTTTGTTAAGGACAACATAACATTGTCCTGTGTTGCCATATCGGGCTTTAAAACCCCAAATTTTGATGGTAGAGTTTTGCCAGGTTATGCGATTTGTTCAAAATTTGATTAATTTGTAGTGCTAGATGATTGAATATTGAGCTACTAATATGATAGACCCTTTTCAGCAAGTTTTTGACCCTTTTTGACTAGGGAAGACCCTTTTTGACGAGGGAAGACCATTTTTGACGAGGGAAGACCCTTTTTGACGAGGGAAGACCCTTTTTGACGAGGGAAGACCCTTTTTGACGAGGGAAGACCCTTTTTGACGAGGGAAGACCCTTTTTGACTAGGGAAGACCCTTTTTGACGAGGGAAGACCCTTTTTGACGAGGGAAGACCCTTTTTGACGAGGGAAGACCCTTTTTGACGAGGGAAGACCCTTTTTGACGAGGGAAGACCCTTTTTTACGAGGGAAGACCCTTTTTGACAGGGAAGACCCTTTTTGACGAGGGAAGACCCTTTTCTACAAGGGAAGACCCTTTTCTACAAGGGAAAACCCTTTTCTACAAGGGAAGACCCTTTTTGACGAGGGAAGACCCTTTTTGACGAGGGAAGACCCTTTTTTGCCAGATTTTACCGTTTCGGAATAGGGAAGACACTTTTCAGATAGATTTAATCCCTTTTTGACAAGAAAAGCTACTTTTCAGACATTGTTTGACCTTTTTGACAAGTAAAAGACTCTTTTTGGTCTAGTTTGAACCTTGTTTGATAAGAAATGACTTTTTTAAAGCAGGTTTTGAACTTTCCAACAAGGAAGGACCCTTTTTCGTCTGGTTTAAAACCTTTTTCACAAGAAAAGACCCTTTCAGCCAGATTTTAAATGTCCATCTATTTGCTAATGAAACAAATTGCAAAATTAAAACTTTTATCTGGTCACCCTGGGTCCAAATCAAGCTTAAGAGGGTCTAAATCCAAACTCCAAATGCTTTTACTATAGACCAGTCATAACGGAAGGGTAAGCCACAACGAAAGGGTTTCACCTGTTGCATCCCCACCTGTGGATCGACTCGACAAAACTCATGCATAACTTAAAAACGGTTTCACTTTTCATTCCGTTCTTCTTCGGAGGTCCGCTATTGTGGCTAAGCGACTTTTAGCCGGTGGCCTGGGACATATTGTCGTGTGGGCAAAAGAGGGACTTTAAGCCGGAATGGACAATAGTGACAGCTTTCAGCTGACCTTTCCAAAAAGAAAATAACGTTTACAAAACTTTAAGCCGGATATATAAAAGAATAAAACCTCATTTGGGGATGGAAAAAAATATGAAAACTTCCACTTTTATATTTTATTAGAGACGATTAAAACGACATTTTTACGACCCCAAAAACCTCTTTTATGGCTCTAAAACACAAGAAGGTGCCACCTACAACAGAAACGTGACTAATTCAAAACTTTAAAGTTATATGAATCCACCATGAACAATTTCCTTTGAAAGATAATAAAAATTTATTAATTATAAACCTCAAGTTATGCCATAAATTAAGTTTTGAGTCTAATCCCCCAAATTCACCAAATTAAGAAAAACTTAACTTTTAAATGCCCATAACTTTCACAATTTTTGACCGATTTTATCGATACTTATACCGTTAGAAAGCTCTTTGAAATAGCTTTCCAACGGTATAATTATTGATAAAATTGGACAAAAATTGTGGACGTTACAGGCATTTGAACATTCAGTCATGATATGACGCATTGAAAAACGTCAAAAACCTGAGATTATATTGCGCGTTTTCATAAGAATCTGAGGAGTCTGAGGAAATAATACGTCATAAGGGTGTTGTCTTTTTCTTTAATGATACAAAACTTTATCACCTAACAAAAGCTTACTGATCTTATGACGGATGCGTTGAATCTCAGAGGAAAAATATCACGTCCGGCATCATTTCCTTTGTTCTAATACAATGGAAAAATAACACCTGGATAAATAAATTTAGAACATGATTATATTAAATTTTTGTATTTTCCTTCTCATACACGACTCCATTCAAAAGGGAGAACCTCCAAGTAATTTTTTGGTCGAAGTGAAATCGACTCGATATGACTCGACTTGTCTTTCGATAATCGTAAGCCCGAGGAAGCTTTTGAGCGTCTATTCATGTTTGATGAAACTCCTCAAACGTTCGGAGATGGATACATTGTTCGTTGAAGCTGAAAATGGAAAGGTTGCGATTCAAAAAGTTCTTCCTGCAGTCAAATTTCGAGAGTTGCATCTTTCAAAATGTTATATACACAATTACTGTTTTTTGGGGTTATCTGGGTCGTTTAATGCGAGCAATTTGGTTTCTTTAGGGTTGCAAAGGAGGAACTTCGTTAAAGATTTGGCTTGGAAAAAATGCCATTTTTTGACTTTAGCGCAGTCCGGTGAAACGAAAAGGGCTCCTGGAAAGTTAGCCATGAGTAAAAGGTGCGTCTGCAAAACTTGTACGAGTGATAGGTTGGAGTGCGAAATCTATTCGAAATTTTCGGAGAAGCACCTTTCCTGTTTTATCTCCAACGAAGACTTGGAAAAAGGATCTGCCTTGATTTGCGACGACGCCTTTTTCGGCCTCGTCGTCGATTCTCTGATTTACGACGGAAATTTCTACACTTCGGTCGTTTTACTTCGACACTTGGAATTTTCAAAAAATAACTCCTTAACTATACAATTAACATATGCAATCATATTTGGAATTATTATGACTTTTATTATATAAACAAAAAAAAACTCTTATTACGTGTCTGTCTACGTAAAAACGGACTAAAATCTCGGTTCGCCACTTCCATCATTTCTCATGGTGAGGATGTGGTTAGGTTGTCCTTGGTATTGAACTTTTCCTGATGCTCATTTTCATAGGTTGTCTATTTCACAGAGAATACATTCTCGTGGTTCCTCTTTCATTACGTTGGGTTGGTACCCTGATATTAGTGAAAGCTAGTCCGAAGCAGGTGTCTGACTATCTCCGACGCCTCTAGTTTGACATAAAATTACATAGGTAGCCTTCTTTGGCACCTGTGGCGGTAATCACAAGATGATTCCGCTTCAAAACAAGATTCTTGTTAGGTACCCTCTTTGCTCCCATTCCGAATTCAGGCTTTTTCAGTTTCTCCTCCAAAAATGAAAATATTTTACAAAGAATACATTGTTTTTAGAATAGAAACATAGTCGTCAGTATTTAAAATAACGACTGTAGGGTCGTTCTGGAGCACTCTGTACGTCGGATCCAAAAGTTATTGTGCCCAGTCGATTCCTCACTAAAATCTATGGGAGGTTTACTTAGATACTTTTTTCGTCAGGTCAAAAGTATGGCAGATATTGGTTGATCCAGTCTAGCAGCCCTGTACACCCAGAATAGAGTGTTTTTGGCGAGAGAAATCAGAAAATTTGAGAATTTTCACTGACTCCATTTTTTTGGAGATCGAACTCTTTGAATTGGATTTTCATTTTGTTCTGTGTTAATGAGACCCTTAGAAAAAAAGAGAAGGGCTCATACTTGTGAAAGGATCAACTCGATGTTCATGACTTGTTAGCCGGAGGGGCCGTAAGTTGGCTTGATTACAGAGATTTCTTACAGGTGCATCTTCTTCGTAATGGTTTCACACGGAGGGTGTGACTTTAACCCTCATCATGCCCTAGACCAGCCCCTATTTAACTTTTTACAACCCCCAATTTCGAGTTCGAAGCTTAAGCAGGTGTCGATCATAAAAATTTTAAAACCACCGTTCGTTAGAAATATTTGATCCAAAAATAAACCAGAAGGAATATCTGTTCGTGTAGGTAAATTATGATTTTTCATCGCCAAGTAGTTCAGTCTACAGAGCAGTTTGAAGGCCCCTATCCTGCAAAAGGTGGTGCAAAAGATTTTATTGTTTTAAATGGTCCATTTGGGTCGAGACGCAGAAAACGGAAAAAAAAAGTCGCGGTTTTTCGGCTGCCAAAAGTTGTGCACTATTCAAAAACATGGTATTGGGATCCAAATGGACCATTTAAAACAATAAAATCGATTAAAATTCATAAATAAGCGATTTTTTTTTTCAAACCTAGGACTGGAGAGACGGCCAAACTATAATCATCAAAAAGTTGGGAATGTTGTCATGTAAGTTGCAGTTGATTCAATAGGATACAAAACGTGGATTTGGTATGTTACCCTATAATTGAGCAGTCAGCGCCATCTATGGGTTTTATCAAGAACTAACACTTCTTGTTTCAGTACCGTTTTTTGTTGTTAAAACTTGTGGTCAGCAATTATACGAACGATTTAAGAAATTCGTGATGTATGAAGTTCAGTATCTGGATATGCTAATATTCCGCCCTGAAGACAGGGGACGGATGTCAATTGTGTGGGGTAACAAAAAACACGGTAATTAATCAACCCCTAGTAGCCTGGGTGGCAATCGTGAAAGATTTATACCCCACCAAGGGAGTTGGGACCGGGCTTGGGAGTTAAAGCGCTTTGGTGTGGTCTCACCTTAACATCAGAAAGCCCCGGAGAATACTTCTTTAGGTCTTCCAGTTTGGCAAGTCCATAATTTAAGGTTGGGGCTTCTTTTTAGTGTTTAAAAGCAAAAAAATTGACAAAATTATGATTTAAAAAAACTATATTTTAAAGTATGTACATTAAAAATTAATTAGAATGTTGCAATGTTTTGATGGCCATTTGTAAGGCTCCTTCTTTGGTTTTGTTTCCACCTATGAAGCCGGTGCCGTGGACGAAAACGCATCCGTCGATTCCGGCAGTTTTTGAGAGTTCGTCGTCCCTCAGGCCACGCCATTCTTCGTGAAGAGGAGTCCGAAGAATGAAGCTCTTCTCGTCTAGAGAGACCGCTTGGACTCTCCAACCTTTCGAATCTGAAAAGAGGACGAATTTGACCGGTTTGATGCCTAAAGAGCTTTCCAAGGCGAAGAAATGCGCTTTCCATGGGCAGAACGATTCGAGGAGGATGATCTCGCCGGAAGAGTGGATCGAGAAGCGTTTTTCTAAGGCGTCTTCGACGATTTTTTTCGCCGGCAACCATTCCGTCACTAAATCCTTCACTTTTTGGATGAACTCTTTTCCGACCATGTCCATCGCCTTGTAGAATGCGGAAGTTTCATCGAATTGCGATTCAGGAATCGTCCAGCTTCTGTTGAACTTTTTGACTCTGTTGCTCAAATGGGTCGATATCCAGTAATTCTCTTTTCCTTCGCAGAACGGAATTCCGTTGTCAATGCCATCGACTTCTTGGACGAAACCTTCGTAGACTTTGTCGAAAATGGGGTCGATGTCGCGTTCGTCGATTTCTTGGCAGATTTTTTTGATGATCTCGCGTCCGAAATGGCAGTAGACGAGGCCGGCGCTGCTCAGTTTAATGGTGAACTTTTTGCCGGGTATGACTGTACTCATGCTGTGTTCGAAGCCTTTTTGATGGTGGTCGTATCTGTCGGTTTTGGGGTCGTAAACTCCTCCTACGTCGATTACGATGTCGCAATCACGAAGAACGTCGTCGTTACGACTCCGGACGATTTCCGCCTCCGGGTTGATGAGACGGAGCATCGAACATCCGAGGACTTCGTCGCAATGGAACGTCCCGTCGTGGGTCCCAATAGTCTTGAAAAGACGCATCGTCGTAAATCGACGTAAAACTTGACCGAAAATGGTGAAAAACTTGTGCCGAACTCGTTTGATATCGGAACCTTCTCAACTGTTACCTGTCGGCTGACTCACGTGGTCAAACATGTTTGCCTATTTGTGTAAATTTCCCAGAACACCCTCGATTTTGAATCTTTTTCGACAAAAAAGAAATAATTTTCAAACAGATTTTGGGCTTTTTTTGACAAGAAAAGACTCTTTTTAGACATATTTTGGCCCTTTATGACAAGAAAATACCCTTTTTGGGTAGACAGTGTTATGAAAGAAAAGACCCTTTTCAGCGAGATTTTGAACCCTTTTGGACAAGAAAAAAAAACCATTTTTCAGCGAGATTTTGGCCCTTTTGACAAGAAAAGACCCATTTCGGACAGATTTCGACCCTTTTGTACAATAAAAGACCCTTTCCAGCCAGATTTTGAACCTTCTTCACAAGAAAAGACCTTTTTCAGCCAGATTTTGACCCTATTGACAAGAAACGACCCATTTCAGACAAATTTTGACCCTGACCACCTGGGTTTGCTAAAAAGACCATTTATAAATTAAAGTCACAGGCAAATAAACTAATTCATAATTAAAATAAATAAAAATTTATTTAAATAATTTATTGTATAAAAAACTTAATTAAAAAAATTACGAAGAATTAATCGAATAGGCTTTACACAGCATCTGAAGAACTCGCTTGGAAATGGAAAATCCTTCTTTTAAAGCAGCATCTTCTAGCAACTCTGGGCTGTTTTTACCTTTAAAAAAATGAAATTAACACTTTAATTTAAAAATCATGAAAACTTACAACGTGTAAAGAGTTTTTTGAGGTTTCTTTCATTAGGAACGTCATAATATGTTAAATAAGAAGTCAACATTTGTGAAGAGTGTGATCCTACATTGCTTTTATTCCCCTTTAAATAATTAAAGAGAATCTCCTCATTTTCTGCAAATAAAATTGATTATTGAAGTCATTAGGGCGATATTAATGAACAAAATGTATGTAACCCTCAAAAAAGTTGTCACTACAATGAAGACTATGTAGCTGAGCAGGGGCGGACTGGGACGTTAGGGTGTGGGTGGGTTTTCAATTAAGAGGGCGCCCGGATGGGGAGGGGGGGCAAAAAAATTTAACAGAAAATTGGCTTTTAGAAAAATATATTAGGCAAAAACAGAGGTTCCCAAACTTTTTCATAGTGCGCCCCCCCTTCTAAACAAATTAAAACCTTTGCCCCCCCCCCCAAAGTTTTGAATGTTAACTTTGAGATTTTTGAATGAAATTTGGGTTTTAAAATGTTGATTTTGAGATTTTTTAACAAAAAAAATTTGCTCTTATAACCATGATTAGGAGGTTTTTGACAAAAAATTGCCAATTTAAAGTTGATTTTGAGGTTTTTTGACGAAAATTAGGCATTTATAAATGTTGATTTTGAGGTTTTTGACGAAAATTTGGATTTATAAATGTTGATTTTGAGGTGTTTGGACGAAAATTAGGCATCATAAATGTTGATTTCGAGTTTTTTTAAACCAAAATTAGGCTTTAAAAGTGTTGATTTTGAGGTTTTTGGACGAAAATTAAGCATCATAAATGTTGATTTCGAGGTTTTTTGACAAAATTAGGCTTTAAAAGTGTTGATTTTGAGGTTTTTGGACGAAAATTAGGCATCATAAATGTTGATTTCGAGGTTTTTTTTGACAAATTAGGCTTTAAAAATGTGATTTCGAGGTTTTTGGACGAAAATTAGCATCATAAATGTTGATTTCTAGGTTTTTTGACCAAATTAGGCTTTAAAAATGTTGATTTCGAGGTTTTTGGACGAAAAAAATTGCACTTAAACGTTCATTTTGAGATTTTTTGACAAAAATTGGTCGTACAACCATGATTTGGAGATTTTGACGAAAAATTGTCAATTTAAAGTTGATTTTGAGGTTTTTTGACGAAAATTAGGCAATTTAAATGTTGATTTTGAGGGGTTTTTTCGTTATGGACGAAAATTTAGCTTTTAAAATGTTGATTTTGAGGTTTTTTGACCAAAATTAGGCTTTTTAAATGTTGATTTTGAGGTTTTTGGACGAAAATTAGGCTTCATAAATGTTGATTTCGAGGTTTTTTAACCAAATTAAGTTTTAAAAATGTTGATTTTGAGGTTTTTGATGAAAACATTGCTTTTTAAATGATGAATTCGAGGTTTTAGGACGAAAATTTGGCTTCATAAATGTTGATTTCAAGGTTTTTTGACCAAAATTAGGCTTTAAAAATGTTGATTTTGAGGTTTTTGACGAATTTTTGGGGATATTTAAAATCTTGAGCTTTTCCATTTTGGGAGCCACTGAGGAAAAATAACGGAACTGACCCGGGGGCACCCTCTACGTATTCACGGTTCTGTCCCCCCCCGGGCCAGTCCGCCCCTGTAGCTGAGGTTTCACTGATAATTGTACCTTTTTCCCATTGATTCAGAATCAATTTGACATATTGATTGATAGCCAAGATGTGGTCAGGTTGAACGTGCGATTTTTTGAGTCGAACTACGGCGAGTCGGATTTGCCAAGTCGAGAGCGAGCAAGGTTGGCGACTCACACGAACCATTTCCTAAAAAATACATTTTTAAGAATTTTTTTTTTTTTAAATAAATGAGCTTTTACTGTAAGAATATTAATCCAGTAGTCAAGCAATGGAAGTTTGTTTTTGGTCACGCATTCGTAACTGATGCTAGACATCGACTGGACAAGTTTGACTTCATGCTCGGAAACTCGCTCGTCTTCTTCGTTTGTCTCAAGAAAGAACAATTTGGGAAAATTGCTTGTATTGTTCAAAATGTACGTTTGGATTGCTTCTTTCTGAAAGAAAATCATTTTAGATGATGAGAAGTTAAAAGGTCTAATTTTATCTATACCGAGTTGGACCATGAAAATGCGGTATCTGTGGACAATGTTTGAGCCAAAAGGGTTTTGTAACCGTGCGGATCATCGGCGTACGGTAAACATCCTGCTCGTAATTTCACACCGATTGTTCCAAATTTTTTTAAAACTTCTCTAAAAATTAAAAATTATTTGAGTTGTTTTTGAATTGGAATTTTACTCTAGATGGTTCCAATTTTGTCCTTTTTGAAATTTGATTGGCCAGTATCTTTCGTCTTCGATTTTAACCTGAAATTATGAATTATTAAAATGGTAAAGTTAAAATTGTTTACTTCTTTTAAAAGATGAAGTTCTGGAAGTAAACAAGGGGCGAATAATTTTTCGTTTTGATTATGGTAATGATGGGTGTCTAGATAGACGACGTTGATGTGAGCAAAGCAGAGGGAACTGCGGTCGATGTCTTTTGGTAAAAATAAGCGCGGTTCTACGGCCAAGACGTATAGATGTCGAAAAGCTTGAAGGTGGTAGCTAAAAAAAGGATTTATTTGTCTGAAAAGTGATTGGGTTTACCGGTTGTCGTTGGAATGGGTTGGGAAGCGAGGGAAAAAGGCGCAGATCATGGCGGCGATGGATTCGGGTCGAGTTGAAAGAGCGAGCGCTCCTCCGCCGAGGAAGAGAAGGCCGAGCGACATGTGGACTGCGAGATGGGAGCCATATGTAACGACCGAATTTGCATGGCCCACTCTTGAACTCAAATAACGGCAGACACGCATCACCTCCAAATTCCCAGTACCTGCCATAACCTAAAATGAAATTAGACTATTTTTAACTTTCCCAAAAGAAAGGTTGCAGGTGGAGAGTAAGGGGAAGTTGTGGAGGACGAATAGGGTAGAGGAGGTGATAGGGAGAATGGGGGGAGGTGGTGGAAGGTTGGGGAAGTTTGAGGAGGTGATGGTATGGTGGTGGGAGATAGAGGAAGGTTGGGGGAGAACTGATAGGAAGGTAGGGGGAGAAGGCGAAGAGGGTGGGGGAAGTGATGGGAGGGTGAGGGAGAAGGCGAAGAGGGTAGGGGAAGTGATGGGAGGGTGGGGGAACAGGCGAAGAGGTAGGGGAAGTGACGGAAGGGTGGGGGAGAAGGCGAAGAGGGTGGGGGAAGTGATGGAAGGGTGAGGGAGAAGGCGAAGAGGGTAGGGGAAGTGATGGGAGGATGGGGGAGAATGCGAAGAGGGTAGGGGAAGTGATGGGAGGGTGGGGGAAAATGCGAAGAGGGTATGGGAAGCGATATGAGGGTGGGGTAGAAGGCAAAGAGGGTAGGGGAAGTGATGGGAGGGTGAGGGGAGAAGTGCGAGAGGGTGAGAAAGAGTGATGGGAGGGTGGGGGATAGGGAGCAAGTGAGAGGAGGGTGATGGGGGAAGTGATGGGAGGGTGAGGGAGAAGGCGAAGAGGGTAGGGGAAGTGATGGGAGGGTGGGAAAAGGGGTCCTATTTGGTGTTTGTGGAGAGGTCAATAGTGCCTCAAAATTTGAGAAAGTTAGTGCTTTTTTCCTCCTCCATAGCAGCACTTTCTATTCAGTTTACTCACAACAGAAAGAGATAAAAGCGTGACACAGATTGAAGTCTCGATCGTAGACTTTCCGGCAAGTTCGGCGATCGATCTTGTTGATAAATTGATGAAAAATTCGCAGTAGTGATTCAGTGTTTTGAAGGCTTCATTGTTCGCTGATCCAGCAAATCTTAATCCAAGAGCCATACAGGCACCGGAGATAATGTGGCAGTACGCTTGCCTATAAAGAACCAAGTTGAGATAGCAGATCATCAATGAAATACTAACGACATGGTTTCTAGGTCAATGTCTTCAAATTCTTCTTGCTGTGTGACCAAACAGTAAGGCCTGATTGTCTCCGGAATATGGTCTTCAATCCACGATACCGAAGGAACGATTTGATCCCAAAGAACAAGATCTTTAGCCAATGTTCTCAAAAGAAGCTGATCCGGAGTGACATAATCAAGCATATGTTCGGAATCTGGAGCTTCTAGCCAGTTTGCTACGGCACTGAATGTTTTGTTATTGGAAGAAATTAGGTGAGAAGAACTGACATATTTCCAGTGTTGAAGTACATCAAGGCAAGCGCTAGGGTAGCTCCGGGGCCGGTGACACGGTTATTGACGCTGTCACCTTCTTTGATTTGATAGCTTGGGTATTTGTATTTTTCCCTTTGTGAGCCCGTAAGTGGCCTCCTGGGTCCACCAAGCATGTAATACTGCAACGTGTCAGCAAGTCCTAAATCGGCCAAAGCTGTAGGGTCTGCTCCTTTGCCTAAAACGACCAATCCGAGGGCCAAACCTGCAGCCAATGAGTAGCATTCGCGGTCCGAACTGTTTTCCATCTCTGGTCCAGGTGGTCGGCCGATTTCAGACAAGAGGGCGCCTGAAATGTGCCGATGGCCGGTCCCTTGGTAGACGAGGCCGATTCCCAAAAGAGATGCCACTTGCACGTTTTGGATTAGATTTAATTCAATCGAAGTAGGTGGGAGTAACGTTTCAATATGTAAACTCAATAATTTAGTCACTCTAACATCCATGGTGCCTAAAAAGACAAAAATCCTCCTTATTACAGGGCATGCCTATTATCTGCCAGATTTTTGACCTAACAAAAAAAAGCATCCAAGTAAACCCCCTTTAGATTTTATCAAAGAATCGATTGAGATCAATAAATTTTGGATCCAACATGCAGGGTGCTCAGAATGCACCTAACTTGTTATTTTAAATACCAGCCCTATGTTTTGATGGTTGAAATCGATTCTACACTTGATTTCCAGTAACTTTTACTTAAAGTACTTTTTTGATAGGACCAAACAATCTGGAGTTATGAATACCGCCACAACATGGAAGCACAGTATTCACTGGAACCTTTGGTCTTATCAAAAAAGTGTTCTAAGTAAAATTTACTGGAAATGAGGGGAAGAATCAATTTCCACCGTCAAAACATGGGGTTTGCATTTAAAATAACGAAGTTATGGTCGTTCTAGAGCACCCTGTAGGTCCGATCCAAAAGTTATTGATCCCCATCAATTCTTTACTAAAATCTAAGAGGGGTTTACTTAGATACTTTTTATCTTCAGGCCAAAAGTAAGGCAGATAAAAGATAAAATAAATTTGTACCTCGTTTTGAAGCAGCAAGTCCTAAAAGGATTCCAATGCTTGTCATCTCATGTCCTTTGCTTAAATAATTATAGAGATAAAACTCCATCAAATTGTTCAAATGACCAGACAAACCGAGTCCCATCAAGAAGCCTGCATGTTCTGGCAAAGCATCGGCTCCATTCTAAAATGAAGATGAAAACATCTTTCTGCAAAAAATGGACATCATACTTTAGGTTTGTTGTATAGGATCCAAGTTGAGTCGATGTTTTTGGAAATGGGAGAAATCTTGAGTCCAGAGGCGACTCCGTTGTGGAATGATGGCCAAAGATTCATGTTTGGCACGACTTCGATATGATTGAGTTCGACGACTCCATCCCTAGGTGGGGCTCTTCCGGTCAAGCACAATTTTGGGATGTTGAGTTGTTCAGTGACAACGACTGGAACTGTTGTATGGAGCTCCATGATTCCTCTAAAGCAGAAGATACAATTGACGAAGCAATATTTTGATTACCTCCCAATAGGAAGAGCCATAGTCCTAGAGCAGAATGCATACAGACACCTTTCCTGTTCTTCCATATAGTCAAGGTCGGAGACGCCCGGCCTTTGTACGATGTCGATTTCAACAGGTTCTGACGAGTTTAAGAGCTTTTTTGCTTCAAAGACTCTTCTGTCTTGGTTGAATCTTAAGTTGAGAACCTATAACGAATAGTTAGGTGAAGAATGATAAGGTTTTAGGTTTACTTCGTCTGGATGAGCGAAATTATGAGGTTGGACCGACTGAGCTAAGTCGAGTCGGGAGATCAACTTGCAGGCACCGATTGGCCATCCTTGAATTCCTGTTTCGGCTACGGTCTCCACCACTGAGCCCAAAATCAAAGCCAATCCTGATGGAAGGTTTAGCAGATCTTGACGAGTAAGGCCTGAAATTGCAAATTTTGGTAAGAACAAATGCAGTAGTAGAGTCCTTTGAAGCGTTTTTTGTCATCATAGGGAGAATAAGGGTAAAAAGGTGAGTTCAGGTATGGTATCAAGGATATGGGGAATAGAGATGGGAAATAGGGAGGAGATATGGAACGGGGAAGGTGGGGAAAAGGGGAAGATGGGGAAAAGGGGAAAGGGGAAGATGGGGAAAGGGGAAGATGGGGAAAAGGGGAAGATGGGGGAAAAGGGAAGATGGGGAAAAGGGGAAGATGGGGAAAAGGGGAAGATGGGGAAAAGGGGAAGATGGGGAAAAGGGGAAGAGGGGGAAAGGGAAGATGGGGAAAAGGGGAAGAGGGGGAAAGGGGGAAAGGGGAAGAGGGGGAAAGGGGAAGATGGGGAAAAGGGGAAGATGGGGAAAAGGGGAAGATGGGGGAAAAGGGGAAGATGGGGAAAAGGGGAAGATGGGGGGAAAGGGGAAGATGGGGGAAAAGGGGAAGATGGGGGAAAGGGGAAGATGGGGAAAGGGAAGATGGGGAAAAGGGGAAGATGGGGAAAAGGGGAAGATGGGGAAAAGGGGAAGATGGGGAAAAGGGGAAGAGGGGAAAAGGGGAAGAGGGGGAAAAGGGGGAAGATGGGGAAAGGGGAAGATGGGGAAAAGGGGAATATGGGGGAAATGGGAAGATGGGGAAAAGGGGAAGATGGGGAAAAGGGGAAGAGGGGGAAAAGGGGAAGATGGGGGAAAAGGGGAAGATGGGGAAAAGGGGAAGATGGGGAAAAGGGGAAGATGGGGGAAAAGGGGAAGATGGGGAAAAGGGGAAGATGGGGAAAAGGGGAAGATGGGGGAAAGGGGAAGATGGGGAAAAGGGGAAGATGGGGAAAAGGGGAAGATGGGGAAAAGGGGAAGATGGGGAAAAGGGGAAGATGGGGAAAAGGGGAAGATGGGGAAAAGGGGAAGATGGGGAAAAGGGGAAGATGGGGAAAAGGGGAAGATGGGGAAAAGGGGAAGATGGGGAAAAGGGGAAGATGGGGAAAAGGGGAAGATGGGGAAAAGGGGAAGAGGGGGAAAAGGGGAAGATGGGGGAAAGGGGAAGATGGGGGAAAAGGGGAAGATGGGGAAAGGGGAAGATGGGGAAAAGGGGAAAAGGGGAAGATGGGGAAAAGGGGAAGATGGGGAAAAGGGGAAGATGGGGAAAAGGGGAAGATGGGGGAAAGGGGAAGATGGGGAAAAGGGGAAGATGGGGGAAAGGGGAAGATGGGGAAAAGGGGAAGATGGGGAAAAGGGGAAGATGGGGAAAAGGGGAAGATGGGGGAAAAGGGGAAGAGGGGAAAAGGGAAGATGGGGAGAAAAGGGGAAGATGGGGAAAAGGGGAAGATGGGGAAAGGGGAAGATGGGGAAAAAGGGGAGAGGGGGAAAGGGGAAGATGGGGAAAAGGGGAAGATGGGGAAAAGGGGAAGATGGGGAAAAGGGGAAGATAGGGGAAAAGGGGAGATGGGAAAGGGGTAGAGGGGGGAAAAGGGAAGATGGGGAAAGGGGAAGATGGGGAAAGGGGAAGATGGGGAAAGGGGAAGATGGGGAAGATGGGAAAAGGGGAAGATGGGGAAAGGGGAAGATGGGGAAATGGGGAAGATAGGGAAAAGGGGAAGATGGGGAAAAGGGGAAGATGGGGAAAAGGGGAAGATGGAGATAAGGGGAAGATGGCAAATGGGGTTATGGAGTTATTTGAAAACAAGAAAACAGAATTTTCCAACCTAATTTATCCATAAGAAGTACAGCTTTTTGTTCCGAATTCATATCAGGTGGAATCGACTGAGCAACAGAAGCAAAACATTGACTTCCCGAGGCAGCAGCTACATTTTTATAAACTTCTTGTTCTAAGCCAGACATCACCCCTAAAATCTAAAAACAAAAAATTACAAACAAAAAATTTCTTCACATTTTTCCACCTCTAAAATGTTTTTGCTGAAATCATTCACACCAGCAATGAATGGGAAAGGAGAAATCCCATCGGTTTTTGTGACTATATTATAAATCTGTTGATAAATGCTTGACGGATCGTCAGTCATGAAATTTGGACGCTGCAATTTCTCAAGGAGATCTTCGTTTATTTCCTAAAATCAATTTTAAATAAAGATCATGAAAAATTAATTTGTTTTACATAAGTTTCAAATGAGCATTCGTTCGGAAAGTCTCTCCAGTAATGCGAAGAGTAATTCTCAAGTCCCATATCGCCGCTGAGCTGATAAAGAAGGCGAGCAAGAAATGGGAGACATTCGCTGAAAACCGGCTTCAACTTCAAGTCCTCATAAAGAAGATGAAAGCTCAAAATGATCAGATAGGAATGAACATGAAGAGGTGAGTTTTCATTCATTTCTCGCTTCTCGCTTTTCATATTCAAGTTGACAACATTCAAATCCGACAATCCCATCCAATTCAATTCCGACAACATCGATTCATGATAAGCGGAATTGATTAAATAATTCCAATCCTTAAAAATGAATTAAACAAAAATTGAACCAAAAACTTTAAAATTACATTATTTGAACCAAGATCGGACGTTTTCATTTTTTTAGTATTTCTGACATTTTCGCCTGAATGATTGAATGAAGCGTCAGGCTGATAACCAAGGAGCTCTACAACAAAATAACCAAAAATAACAAAAAAAATTTCCCTACCCAATAAACATGATGTAAAAAGTTGCCATTCTTGCTTAGGTGGTATGTCTTGAGTTCCAGGAGCATTTCTAGCAGTGTACCATTTGGCAATGGCAACCAATGCGATGTCTTTGGGCAAAACACATTTTAAAACTTGGACACATAGTTTGACCAAAGGAGATGAAGCGAATTCAGGAAGAGTAAATCTGAACATAGATCCATTTTTGTATTCCTAAAAAATTGTTTTATAATTAAAAAAAAATTATAATTTTTTACTATGGTAAATCGTGAGGCGACAGGGTCTCGGAGGTTTCGTATGGAGTCTTTTTGTGTCGTTTCAGGGCTGAAGAGGCTTTCGTTAATTGGAGAGAAAAACGATTTGTCTTCAGATTCGGCAACTCTGGTGGATGACATTATGCTATTTCTTGGGTCGCTTCCTTTCGGAAATGTCGTATTTATGGTGGAAACTGATGAGACATTTGTAAGATATGAGACGCTGGCCAATTCAGCGGAGATTCCGGCGATATGAAGTTTTCCTATTGGTGTCATACCAGTATAAAGCATGACACAACCAGTACACTCCAAAACTGCCATGATCCTCAATGCCTAAATTTTATTAAAAAGATAGTTTTTGAGTAAAATAACTTACGGGGATGTAGACAGCGTCTTTGGCTTTGAGAGAATTTGAACCGATGATGAATGAAGAGTTTGAATTTTGTAATTTGAGGAAAACTAAATTGTTGTTGACGATATAGCAAAGGTATTTTTGTCCTAAAGTGTCTTGGGACAAAAATGCTTTTTTGGATGCAGAACTTCGGTCTTTACACCTGAAATGGATTTTAATGAGTGTCTGAAAGAAAAATTGGACTGACCAGCTCATTGATGGAGATTCGGACCAGATTTGTTCGAAGCATAATTCGGGTACGATTGGTTTCGGGTCGGCGAGTTGCTGGACGTCGCTTTCCCCGAGTCGAGCTTCAATCGAGGATGAAGTGTTAAATAGGTCGGAGGTGTAGTTTGCTGGGGTGGACGGCGAATGAATTGAGCTGAGGAAACAATTGAAGTAGGGCCATTAAAAAGAGAGGTTTTTTTGGAGGGGAAATGGGGGTTTTAAACTGAGAGGATGTTGTCAGTAAAACGAGATGTTTTGGGGAAACAAAGGGTCTGAAGTGAGAAGTTTTGGGGGAACTGGGGGTCTTTATAATGGAGGTTTTCGGGGGGATTTGGGGGATGGGGTCTTTGAAGTGATAGGTTTTGGGGGAACTAAGGGTCTGAAATGAGAGGTTCTGGGGGTAAGAAGTGAGAAGTTTGGGGGTAGCTGGTGGTTTTTAAAGTGATAGTTTCTGGGGAAACTGGGAGATTTTCTGTCTCATTTCTCTGAAATGAGAGATTTTGGGGGAACGGGGGTCTGAAGTGATAAATTTTGGGGAAACTGGGGGGTTTCTGAAGTGATACGTTTTGGGGGAACTGGGGGGTCTTTGAAGTGATAGTTTAGAGAGGAAATGGGAGTCTCAAATTAGAGGTTTTGGGGAATGCATTTGAAGTGATGTTTTTGGGGGGGGGGATCTGAAATGATATTTTGGGGGAACTGGGGGGTCTGAAGTGAGAAATTTTGGGGAACCTGGGCGGTCTCTGAAGTGATACGTTTTGGGGGAACTGGGGGTCTTTGATGTGATAGTTTAGAGAGGAAATTGGAGACTCAAATTAGAGGTTTTGTGGGCATTAAAAAAGAGGTTTTTTGGGGGGATGGGGGTTTGAAGTGAGTGTGTTGGGGGGGGGTATCAGCAAAACGAGAGGTTTTGGGGAAACTGGGAGGGTCTGAAGTGAGAAATTTTGGGGGCAACTGGGGGTCTTTATGATGGAGGTTTTCGGGGGATTGGGGGGAGGGGTCTTTGAAGTGATAGTTTTGGGGGAACTAAGGGTCGAAATGAGAGGTCGGGGGACAGAAGTGAGAGGTTTTGGGGGTAGCTGGTGGTCTTTGAAGTGATAGTTTCTGGGAAAACTATGAGTCTGAAATAAGAGGTTTTGGTGAACTGGGGGGGTCTGAAGTGAGAAATTTTGGGGAACCTGGGGGGTTTCTGAAGTGATACGTTTTGGGGGAACTGGGGGTCTTTGAAGTGATAGTTTAGAGAGGAAATGGGAGTCACAAATTAGAGGTTTTGGGGATCGGGGTGCATTTGAAGTGATGTTTGGGGGGGAGTGGGAGTCTGAAATGATATTTTGGTGAACTGGGGGGGTCTGAAGTGAGAAATTTTGGGGAACCTGGGGGGTCTCTGAAGTGATCAGTTTTAGACTGGGGGTCTTTGATGCGATAGTTTAGAGAGGAAATTGGAGTCTCAAATTAGAGGTTTTGGGGAATGGGAGCATTTGAAGTGATGTTTTGTTTTTTTTTGTATCTGAAATGATATTTTGGGGGAACTGGGGGTCTTTGATGTGATAGTTTAGAGAGGAAATTGGAGACTCAAATTAGAGGTTTTGGGGAAAGTGGGGGGGATATGAAGTGATGTTTTGGGGGGAACTGGGGGGGGTGGGGGTTGGAAATGATAGTTTCTGGGAAAACTGGGAGTCTAAAATAAGAGGTATTGGGGAGCTAGGGAGGGGTCTGAAGTGAGAAATTTTGGGGAACTTGGGGGGGGGGGTCTCTGAAGTGATATGTTTTGGGGGAACTGGGGGGAGGGGTCTTAAATGAGAGGTTTTAGGGGAAAACTGAGGTTCTTTATAATAAAGCCTTTTCTGAAGTGAGAAATATTGGATGAACAGGAGGTCTTTGGTGTGAGAGGTTTGAGGGGGTCTGAAGTGATACGTTTTAGGGGAACTGGGGGCATTAGAAGTGATAGTTTTTTTGAGTAAACTGGGGGTTTTTTAATGAAGGTTTTTGGAGGAACTGGCTGGTCTTTGAAGTGATAGATTTCTGGGGAAACCGGGGCCTTTGAAGTGATAGTTTTGGGGTGAAATGGAGTCTAGAAAGGGATGTTTTGTGGTCTTAAAATGAGACCATTCAAAGGCATCCATCAAAATGTCCTCATTACCTTCATTCCAAAAATTTGACTTACAAAATACGATTAGAGAGTGGAGAACGTGGACTGGTGTTTGCTTGAAAAGAACCGTTTCCTCCACTTTGGAGTAACATTGACCTTAAATAAAACCAATTAATTGTAAAAGAATTTATAAACAAACCTATTTAAAGACGCTCTCACTGAAACTGAGCGATAAGCACTCTGAGCATTGAAACTACTGGCGGGAGTGCTCAACCTCATACTTGATTCTTGTCCACACATCCATTGGCATTCCTAAAATTTCAACTAAAAAACCATCTTTTTTTATACAATTTATACTTCAGGCACAGCTTTTCTGATTTTCCAAATACTATGAAAACGAGTCCTTTTGTTGTAAATTAGGCACAAAGAAGGTTCTTCGTTTGAGAATATTATTTTTAAACTGGGATCATTCATATAAGTTAAAACGCCATCTATGATATAAAAATTAGTTTTTGATGAGAAAATTAAAGCATTTTTACTTTGTTTTACTGATAAAACTGGAGATATTTCGTTGAGAGGGTGTATGAGAGAAAACATGGTGGTGAGGTTGTCGCTGGTGCAGGAATCGTCGCATTTTTCGCCGTGCGAGTGGCTTACTCTTTCGATCAAAAGTCCAAAAGCGGTCGCCCACAAACTGGAGACTTTGAACTGTAGTGGGGTCATGAAATCGGATCCGTCTTCTGAATAGACGCTTATTTTATCGCAGTCGAGAATGCAAAGTTTTGGATTCGTTTCTTCTAAAAAGAGTTAAAAATGTGTTTTGGTTGTGGATTTTGGATACCGTGGGTGTCGGGGAAGAGGCACCAGAGGGCTTGTTGGATCGGAGATTCCATCGAGAAGGAGACGAGAGTGCGACCTTCGCTTTTGTCCGTTTTGGCCGACACGACTCGCTTTCCGGCGCTTCCTCGGCTCACAATCACCGTCTGACCGCTCCAATAGAGCTCTTCTTCCATAACCACTTCAGAAGTGGGTTCATCTTCACTTTTTATTAGCTTATCATTGGAGTTTCTGAGCATCCAAAATTCCTGAAATAACGTTTATATAATTGGGCACAATTCAAGCGGGGTTTTGAAGGCAAACTATTAACATTTTCACCCTAAGTGATACATGCTTTTATTCGTCTCGAATAGGCCCACAAGATAGTGTTAAAATCTCAATTTTGAAAAAAATTGACCCTGAATTGACCTTTCCCTACCCCAGTGACCTTCGCTTAATCCGGTAACCTTAGCTTAACCCAGTAATCTTCGCTTAATCTGGTAACATTTGCTTAAACCAGTAACCTTTGCTTAAACCGGTAACCTTTGCTTAAACCCAGTAAACTTTGCTTAACCCGGTAGCCTTTGCTTAACCCGGTAACCCATTCTTACCCCGGCAACCTTTGCTTACCCCGGTAACCTTTGCTTAAACCCGGTAAACTTTGCTTAAATCCGGTAACCTTTGCCTAAATTCGGTAACCTTTGCTTAAACCCGGTAAACTTTGCTTTCCCTGGTAACCTTTGCTTACCCCGGCAACCTTTGCTCAAACCCGGTAACCTTTGCTTAAACCGCTAACCAATTCTTACCCCGGTAACCTTTGCTTAAACCCGGAAACCTTTGCTTACCCCGGTAACCTTTGCTTAAACCCGGTAACCTTTGTTTACCCTGGTAACCTATGCTTAAACCCGGTAAACTTTGCTTTACCCGGTAACCTTTGCTTCACCCGGTAACCAATTCTTACCCCGGCAACCTTTGCTTACCCCGGCAACCGTTGCTAAAACCTGGTAAACTTTGCTTAACTCGGTAACCTTTGCTTAACCTGGTGACCTTTGCTTAAACACGGTAACCTTTGCTTAAGCCGGTAAACTTTGCTTAACCCGGTAACCTTTGCTTAACCCGGTAACCTTTGCTTAACCCGGTAACCTTTGCTTAAGCCGGTAACCTTTGCTTACCCGCGAAATACCCCGGCAACCTTTGCTTACCCGGTAACCGTTTGCTAAAACCCGGTAACCTTTGCTTAACCCGGTAACCTTTGCTTAACCGGTGACCTTTGCTTAACCGGTGACCTTTGCTTAAAACCCGGTAACCTTTGCTTAACCCGGTAACCTTTGCTTAACCCGGTAACCTTTGCTTAACCGGTAACCTTTGCTTACGCCGGTAACCTTTGCTTACCCCGGTAACCTTTGCTTAACCCGGTAACCAATTCTTACCCCGGCAACCTTTGCTTACCCCGGTAACCTTTGCTAAACCCTGGTAAACTTTGCTTAACTCGGTAACCTTTGCTTAACCTGGTGACCTTTGCTTAACCTGGTGACCTTTGCTTAAACACGGTAACCTTTGCTTAAGCCGGTAACCTTTTCTTAAGCCGGTAACCTTTGCTTAAGCCGGTAACCTTTGCTTAAGCCGGTAACCTTTGCTTAAGCCGGTAACCTTGGCTTACCCTGGTAACCTTTGCTTACCCCTGTAACCTTTACTTATCCCGCTAACCTTTGCTTATCCCGCTAATCTTTGCTTACCCCGGTAACCTTTGCTTAAGCCGGTAACCTTTGCTTAAGCCGGTAACCTTTGCTTAAGCCGGTAACCTTTGCTTACCCCGGTAACCTTTGCTTAACCCGGTAACCTTTGCTTAAGCCGGTAACCTTTGCTTACCCCGGTAAACTTTGCTCAACCCGGTAACCTTTGCTTAACCCGGTAACCTTTGCTTAAGCCGGTAACCTTTGCTTAAGCCGGTAACCTTTGCTTAAGCCGGTAACATTTGCTTAACCCGGTAACCTTTGCTTAACCCAATAACCTTTGCTTAACCCGGTAATCTTTGCTTACCCCGCAACCGTTGGTTACCCCGGGTCCAAAACGGATAAACCACCCAGAAACAACAGAATAGACCACAAAAAGTCAAACCACATGACATTACGTTATGAAATGTCAAAAATCTGACCTGCAAATCATCTTCCAAATTGACTAAGCTCAATCTCTGAGCCAAAAACGCTTTGTCGATTCCCCTTTTCCGAATGTTAGGTACGGCAACCGAGCCCGGATGAAGTTTCATTTGCTGCCTCCCAAAAGGGACAAACTCCTGCAAAACAAATAACCAGAAAGATAAAAAAGTGTGGCCAAACGCCTCGGTCAACTCTGTCACACCCAGCTGGATGAAGCCAACTCCATGTCAACAAGCTGGTCGACTTTTACCTGAGGTTCGGAGGCAGCGATCATTATATCCCGACCTTCTTCCAGATTGAAACTAATTTCTAGGATCGCGGACAAACCGGATTTCAAGGGTTCGAAGTACCCGAAGACTTTTTTAAATAAAACCAAAAGCCAGAATCAATTCATTCACCAAAATGACATTTTTAGAAGAAAAAAGTAGCAAAGCCGGCAAACACGGCATTCATAAACAAGAACTGATAACGTTTATTGATAACAGCAGTGCTACCAACAAAAGACAAGATAGGAAAAAAACTTCTCTCATTTTATGATATAACAAAATATATTGTTATTTATCCCCTGCCTATAATTTTAAATATAAAATTAAAACGTCAATAATGTATTTTCTAAAAAACAAGAAATTGAAATGAACTGTTGTGGCCATCCTGTTTTTTTATCTTATCACTTATCATGCTTATCACGACTTCTCACGTTTGACCTTGACAGAATTTTTATTTCCTTTCCTTTTTCATCATCCAAGGGCATTCAATTAAAATTCGCTCTCCCACTTTTCTATAGTAAAATCGACCTTCTTATACAATGGAAGGTGACACTTCAAATTCAAACGTCCAGACAGAAAAGTACACATAGGTCTCCTTGAAAATTAGTTTTTTTTTTATCTTTTATTATATAATTATAACCATAAAATCACAATTGATTCGAATTTCGTGCTTTGTTGCAATCAGTCGTAGACGTAGAAATGGATCTTGAACAGTACAAAGATGTTGTCCAGACTTTGGCTGAATGGTCGGCCAAAACTCACGCCCTTGCTCCTGCGTGAGTATAGAAAAAACGAATTTTATGACCAAGCATAAAGTGCTCACTAGTTGTTTACTTGTTGCTATGATTAGTTGAGGGTGGTTTGGGGAATGAAAACCTGTCACAAAAATTTTGAATCTGAGGCTAGTGCCCCCATTGCAATAGGTAGATTTCTTTCAGAAAATCTACCTAAAAGGTCAACAACAAAGGTCAACCTATGATGATTATATCAATCATTACAGTCAATATTTGACCCATTTTGTGGCCAGCAATTTTGGTATTCGTAAAAAAATTTGATTAGGGAAGCTCAAAAAGGAAATTAAGTTTTCTCAGCTCACTGTGGACCGATTGGGTTAAAAATGGGCAGAAATCTTCTTTAGTTTGAAGAGAAAACGCCCTAAAAATTTTAGGTCAATCTGTCTAGTATGAGCTGAGAAAATTTTTTTTTAATTCTTTTTCAGATTTATGTGTAAAGACATAATCATGCAAGGAAATACTGATGGCGTTCCTGCTGGACCATTTGTTGGAGGAATTGGCATGTTTGTAATTTTACTTTAATATCTATTTCATAATCTGAAAATTTTGTTAATTAAATTCATAAATTATCTGTTTAAGGTCCCTTTTGATTCTGAAATACGGATACATAATGAACGACCCCGCCATGATATCAGCCAACAAATTCGGATTTTTACTGAGTCTTGTTTATTTCTCCATCTTTTTCTTTTTTTCTGCCAAAAAGGTCGATGTTTTGAAAAGCGTGTTTAAAATCTTATGCGGAATCGCAGCCCTTTATGGGTACGCTTTCGTCGAAAATGAAGATAGGCTAGCGAAAACTTTCGGGGTCATTACCACAGTAGCCATGCTAGGCTTGATATCTGCTCCACTTTTCAAATTGGTAACTATCATTTTAATTTTTGTTCTATAATTCTATTTTTTATTTAGAAAACAATAATAAAAGAACGTGACACGAGTGAATTGCCTCTTCCTATGATCCTGAACGGAACCGTCGTTTGTTCTTTATGGCTCCTTTACGGCATCATCATCAAAAATGCGTTTTTACAGGTAAATATTTTGTTTTAAACATTTTAAGTGATGAGAACATTTAAATTCCTGTGAACCCCACAATTTTTGACTGATTTTATCGCTATTTATACCATAAGTATATGAACCCACTCAATCAGTCAAGAATTGTGGAAATTATAAGTTTTTAAATGTTTTCATGAACGCGTTGAACGTGTTAATATCCTAGGACCAAGGATCAGTAGATTGTGAAAAAATAGTTAATTTAATTTTTTTTTTTTTTTTTTAGTTCCAGAATTTGGTTGTCCTCAGTCTCTGCGTTTTTCAACTCGGATTGATCATCAAATACCGCAAGCCGGCTCCTCAGAAATTGAAGAAAGATAAATAATTTCCAGTATTAATTAACAAAATAATGACAATATTTTTGACAATTCACTCTTAAAAGCATTTAATCGCTAACATTCCTGGACTACCAACTAAAATTTTTATTTAATATTTTGTTGAAGCTGTGATATGCTCGCCATAATTTCTGTGATGACGAAATGCTATTTTTGAGTGCCAAAGTTTTATTTTGTTAAAAATAAAGAAGTTTTATTGTTTCAATTTTCCTCATTCGCCCTCAAAAATGGATCCAAAATAACCCGAACTAATTAGAAACAGGATCCAAGAAAATTCTCGATTTTTTTATTTATTTTAGGCCCTTGGAGGGTCGCCAATTTTCATACAGATACCTATTATAAAGCTCAACATACGGTAAAATTTTCATCGAATTCTTGTGACGGTTCTCATGCAATAAAATCGAATGTAAGTGCTCAAATCCTTAGGAAAAGTTTGGTTGATTAATAAAAATCAACTTTCGAACTTGATTTTAAAGTACCTAAAATGGGTGGGTGAGTTGTTTCCAAAAATCGAGTGAATAGATTCGTCGTTACTAGGTTAGAAAGTTGCCCATATCCTTCCTGATGATGAATAGGTTAGGTTTTAATAAAATATTTCCATATGGCATTTTTGATGTATTTGAAAGAATTAATATCGATGACAGGGATGTTTTTTAAGAGTATGTGTTGTTTATGTGTTAGCGATAGCGATTCAGAAGATGGTGAAGATGATGGAAGCGATTATGAATACGTTTTGTGCAACCATTACATTTATAAAGTAAAGAAGCCTCGTTCGCCACCTCAAGAGACGATCTGCCTTCCTGTCCGATCAACAAGAGATCCAGAGCCTCAACCGGAAAAGTCCGACCTCGAATTGATCGCGTATAAGAAAGAAGGATCGCTTTTCACGAAGCTGGACGACTTAAGGAGTTTCCCGAAGGAGGTCAAGCACCGTCCGAATGTTCCGAAGAAGCGACCGAGTTCTGAGGACGAATCGAGGAGGCCGCCGAGGATCGAGATTTCCTCCGATCTCGATCTGCCGAATTTTAGCAACTCGTGCACGTGGCATCCTGTCTCGTCTTTTTCTTCCGATTCTGACGACAACTCCCCAGGCTGGTCAGTCGCTCACGCTTAAATTAACAAAGACTTCATTTTATCACGCCTGAATTATTTCTATCATTTTATTTTTTAAAACACCTGTGACGAGCCAAACATCGATTTTGTATCTCTAAAAAAAGAGACGAGGGTTAGTCTGATAGAAACCATATTGAAAGCAATCAATTCCCAGTCAAAGGTTTGTCGCCCTTTTTTTCCGTCCTATTTTGTCAAACGCCGGAAAGTGTGCTTTCAACCCCAGATTAGTCACCTTCCCTTTTCTTTTTGAAAGATTTGAGAGTCCGAGGTCTCGAGTGACACCCAGCAGGGGTGCCTTTTAACGCCCACTAAATATCAGTATTTAGACTAAAACATGTCATCCGAAAATTTATCGCCTTTTTAAAAAATTTGTTAGTGATAAGTGGTTTTCAAGGCTGGAAAAACAATTCGAAATAAAAATCTGAAGCGATCCAAACATCAAAATCTTCCGTTTCAAGCTTACTAAAAAACAGGGCTTTAGGGTCAACTTATTTGAATATTCTTACCAAATAAGTCAATGGGGGTGCAGGTACTTAATAATCTATAATAACTTTCAAGTGACACTTGGAAGCTTGAACCATTGAGGTCCCATAAGGCATAGTGCCGCCGTTTTTATCTTCGAAATTAACCGACCTTCACTTAAGTTTAAGGGCTTTAAGTGGCTACAAAGTAATTAAAAAATCCTTGCCCAAACCTCCTAAGGGCTTACCCTGTGAATGGAGAACATTTGGTCGGTGGTTCTCTACCAAAATCTCTTTTGGGGGAAGAGGAAAGCTGCCGAGTATGTGTGACCGATTTGGGAGAGAAGATTCTGATGTTCATTAGCTCAGAAGAGAAAGACAAATTTGAACATAATATAGGGGGAAAAAGTTATCGGTTCTAGTGTTATTTTAAGACCACTTGGTTCCCCACCGCTTATAATAATAGTATAAGGTAGTGATTAGTAATCAAGGGCCTCATTGAGCTCACTCAGAACGCGTAGGAAAGTGGGCCGGTTAGAGGGTGGCTGAGCCGTAATCTTCACAATGTCCCCACACCCACCCCGGCTCCCGCAATAGTTAAAGACCATTGAGATGAAGTCAGTCGGAAAACAACCCCGACGTTGATGGTTGACATTGTTCCCGATCCAAGTGCGATTTACATACGGGGACTAACGAGTGAGGAGTATCTTCGAGAATTTATGGAGAACCTTGTTGCTTCATCGCGGAATATAGAAAGAAAAAATGATGTTAAGTCGAAGTTTTTTTGTGGTGCGGCGAGCCTCTTACGGTGTCATCGAAGCTTTTGTTTGTTTACTCGAAAAACCTGACATCCACCAGACACCCAGAGGCTCCCCTTTTAATCTAGATAAAGTTCATCCTACTTCAAACCACCTTAACTGTTTTCAAGTTGAGCTACCAGACCCAACGTTAGATACCAACAAAGACTGAAATCACTGAAATTTCCAAAGGAAGTTTACTTCCCAGAATGGTAGCATGTATGATGTAGTGTTGTTTTTATCGCGATTTTAAGAAAGAAAAATTGCTAGTATGTGCCTGCTGCTTATTTTGAACTTTGCAATGGTTTGGATATTGAGGTGGCCTATGATATAATATGTACAATGCAACTTCTACTGCTACTTCGATAGATACTCCTCACTAAGTACAATGCAACCTATGACCTTAAAACTCATTTTGGCCACAATATTCACAATGTCATGAAAAAAGTGTATGAAAGTATGGGAGGATTTTTGGAACCACCTATAGCAGGCGTCCTTAGAAATCGTGGCACTCAGGGATTGGATGGGAACTGGGAAGATAGCATTCTGCATAGACAGTACTGGAGAAACCCATTTCATGGGAGGAGTGTATGGATTACAGGAAGATGGATGCATAGCATAGTTGTCACAACATTCACCCAAGTGCATAGAATCTAATGGATGATAAAATCTAATGAATGAGAACATGGAAGGAGAGTATAGATTATTGGAAGATGCCTGGATGGAATAGGCTGCGTTCATGATATTTGTGGCTTTCAGAGATTGGAATGGTAGACAGCATTGGCACAAATAGCATAGATGTCACGATAGGTCCCCAACTTGATGAAAGGAGAGTATGGATTACAGGCAGATGCATGGATGGTATAGCCTGTATAGGAGGCCTCCTTAGCAATCGTGGTACTCAGGTCATAGGTCATAACTCAGAGCATAGGAATCCATTGCTTTGAAGGCGTTTATAGACTGCTGGAATAAGTGTGCTAATTTGAAAGTATGGTTTTAGCAAAAATCTAATTAGGTATTGTTTTATTGTCTATCCTCCTATATTGCCGAGACTACCGAAGATTTCGCTCAAGTTTGGATTTTAAGGCGATTAGTTTTTAAAAGCGTGTTTGAATAATATTGATTCTCAATAAAAACGGCTGCGTTTAACACCTAACTAAAAGGAAGTTTACAGTCGTTTAATCGTTATCCTTGGCTCCTTTTCGGCAAGATGGGTCCTGTAAAAACACGAGAGGAGGCCGATCCGAGTACAAAGGCCCCTAATTCGATACCCGTGTTGACGAAAGTGTTTCATTGATGGGCATAAACATCCGGATTTATCGCCCTCGCTTACCTATCTTTTGACAAACAAAAGTAACTTCCTTTTTTGATTCCAAAGCGCGCTCTTGTTATTTCACAACACCTACAACAGTTTTATGAGGATTTTTTTTTTCTCTCGAATTAAAGGAGTTCAAAAGAAGTCTATTTTTGATATCCGTCAAAGAAGGCACTCAATTGATGCCATCGGAAAGTCGAGTTCTTTTGAATCCTCAAGATCTAAGTAAAAAAATTCAAAGATTGATACCCGATTTTAAAATAACTTCAGCTTTGATGTCTTTCAAGCTGATTACTTGTTTATGAGTTCGGAGAATCACAGTATTTTGGTCAATGTTTCTCTAATAGCAAAAAATGAATACTCCACGGTTAGTAAGGGAGTAAGTAGGAGTCATTTCTGATTTTGGGGGAAAATCAGTTTCAAAATCGTGCCAAAAAAATGGCCAGAAGGAACAGAACAGAACAGAAAGCCACCTGCCAATTTGAAGAAGCTGACAAACTTTTCACCTTCAATGCTGATGCAGCCTAATGCCATTAAGCATTGATAGGAATCTATTCCACCTATTTAAGCCATGAGTGCCACGTAATGCAGACATTCCTTCTAGCCTATTGTGACACCTATGATACCTAGTCATCTATGTTCATCTATGCCAAAGATAAAATTATAATCGTTGTTGATAGGAATTAGGACCCCATAATCTTCGCAGAAATCAAGGCTTTAATAAAAATACCAACTCCCAAGCCCTAGAATATCTCAAGTTCCAGGCACAAAACGTCGAAATCCACCCATGAAATGTCTTTTAAGCAGAAAGAGGATCAGATTGTTGCTAAAAGTGTAGTTTTCATAATCGAAAAAGGGTCAAACTATAAGAAATAGAACAAACACCTAAATAAAAGAATTCATTCTCTTTTTGAAGGGTTGAAGTTTCTTGGGACTTCAAAAGAGTCATCAAAGTTTACCTATAAAGTGCAATCTTCCTCTTATGTAACTGAAAAGAAAGATAACATTGTTTACATCAATTATTTTTTATTATAATTTGAGTCTTGAAGATGAATGTTATTAATTAAAATAATTTGGGTAATTGATCTTTTGAAGGAGTCGGTCGTTTTGAAAGGGGGTGAGAGGTCATTCGGTGTTCTCGAGGTAAAATTGACTCTTGAAGGGTAGCAAACGTTGGGCGATGTGGGGGACTTAAGGATGCTTATTGGCGGATGGGCGCGGCTTCATATCGCCGGCGCCACGCCTACGTCGATCCCTGCGTTGAATCCTTCGCAGTACACCCTCGAGATCAACCCCCCACCAGAGATCTTTTTTTAAAAATACTCTCTCGACGTCTCTTCGGGAATACTTGTAGTCCTTCGTAGACAATGCAGAATGGTGGAGAAAGTGGAGCAAAAAGACAAGTGCACGCCGTTTTCGATAGTGGATATTTTAAAACGGGGCGATCCACCGGAAATGCAAAATGTTCGTCATCATGAAATGGTACCCATCGATATGACCAAATCTCAAATGCACATCTACTTCCCTCAAGTTCAACACAGGCACAGAGGTAATTTTTAATTGATCGATATTTAGGATTTTTTTAGTGAATAGAAATCGCTTCAAAAAGTCTATTTTGGTTGACAAGAAAACGAAAATAAAAAAAACCTTTCAAATATTGCTAACAGGCGACGTTTTACCAAATTGTTGGTTTTTGCATTACCCAGGGTGTATCCAGTAATTGGGAGCTTTAATTGCGAAAGGAAAAAAATTAACCTCTCTATTTGTCATACTTTATTGGATATATGTATCGGCCAGATTGTCCATCCCAGTAGGTACCTTCCCCCACATTAAGAAGGAAAGATATTGAACCATATTCTGGGGGTACAAGGGTTCAAAAATTAAAGCAGTTTTTATAAACATTTAAAGTTGAAATGAAACATTTGGGTTACTGATTTCTTTTCCATAGGTAATTTCATGACAGAACGTTTAAATGTCCATAACATACACAATTTTTGACCAATTTTGTTGAGACTTATACCGTTAGAAAGCTCTTTAAAATATCGTTTTGATGGTTTAAGTATCAATAAAGTCGCTCGAAAATTTTCGAAGGTAAGGTTATTCAAACTTTAGTCTTAAAAAGCAATGAAAGTGTTAAATCCTTGAGATACAAGTCCAGAGATCCCCTTGTGAATTTGCTTTACACTGAAAATGTGTTCGTTACTTGCATTTCTTCAGAGCTTTTCTTGCGAAAGGAAAAAAATTAACCTATCCGGTTATCCAGACTACATATCCAATTCGTCCATGGTGACCATTCTATACCCCTTCGCTGGCAGTTTGCCGTCAGATATGCAGATGATAATATGTCCAAACCTACTACTAGAATGTTCTCTTTTAGTTCATTCTAAATTTTCTTGCTACTTAACTTTTGGACCATTAGGCTTGTTGACTCATGTGAAGTCTCTGCCCATGGTTTATGTGTGTGCTATCCGTGCTATTGTGCTATCCGGGGCATAGCGACGAGTTGCCAATGGAGGTGGTAATAAAATAACATTCTAAACTGACCTCCTAGGATGCTGGATTAGAGACAGCCTTACATAGCCCCATTGACCCCTTCTCTAGGAAGCACTTTTTGACGTTCTTCGTCTCAAAAGAGTTCCCAGGCCAGAATGTTATGACAAGCCGTCTTCACACTCTCGTAAATTAGACGCTCTTTTCAAAACAGAAGTCTGATCTTCCCGCAGGGGTTAAAAAGAAGAAAAAATCCCTTCACACTCAAAAGGGTTATTTGCTCTTTGTCAACTTGGGTATAAATAAAAAGGGGGGAAGGATCCTTCGTTTACATTAAACAGGAAGCCCATATAATTTTTAAGTAATCCCTGGTTTAAAGTAAAAAAAAAAGGTCGTAAAAAAGAGGTAAGTAATGGGTTTGTATACAAAGAGGTAACCTGATCCGGAAAAAAGACAAAAACCTAATTTCCCCCAAAATTCCTCAGCCTCTGGATCAGCCTTGTCTGAAAAAATACTTAAAAAGTGATTTGTTTAAGGTTTTTGTACACAAGTGCTCCTTATAGACCAAAATGGAGAGCACTTGACTGCTATTAGAACTATTATTTAGTACCATTTCGCCCACTCCTGATCGTATAAACTACGTACTTTATATGAGTTATCGCCTCTTAAATTATTAATTTATAAGGCATTTTAAACTGTTTTAGGTTTGAAAATTCTTGACTTTTGGCATACTGAGGGTTCAACTTGAAAGTGTCCACCAAAAAATTGTCTTTTTGTCGTTTTTTTGGATGAACCTAGTAGGATAAGCCTCCTGGGGGCTTAGGATGGTTCATTGGTTGGATAAGTAGGAGAAGTTGTTTTGAGTCGACTAAATAAAACTGTTTAAAAAGTCGTTCTACTTACTCGAATTTCACAATAAACAATTTAGGGGTGCCCCTCTCCTGTCAACAGTGGTTGATTGATGGACCACTCGAAAGCTGCCGAATTCTCGTTCCCTCTCACTCGGCTGGTAAGTGAAATCAACCCGTGAGAGGGTCTCTTTCCCATTAATGGGTAATACGAAGATTATGTTGTTTACAGAGAGGAAGGGGAGAGGGGGTGGGGTCGTCGAGGTGGTGACACTTTGTTTACCGTTTAATTGACCCCGTAGGAGTCGTCTAAGTGCCATTTTTGATGACTTCCCTAATGAGATTACCGCTTATTGATTTTTTCATCAACTTAATAGCTTTTTTTGGTCAATTTTTTTCCCAGGACTGATGGAGTCAAAAAGGGGTTGTCAGAAAGGGTCAAAATGTGACTGAAAAAGGTCTTGTCATTTTGAAGAGTCAAAATCTGTCTGAAAAGTATCTTATCTTGTCGAAAAAAAGTTTCAAAATCTGGCTGGAAAGGTTTTTTTTTGTCGAAAAGGGTCCGAATCTGGCTGAAAAAGATGCTTTCTTGTGATAAAAAAAAGGTTCAAAATTAACTGAAAAGGGTCAAAGTCTTTTTTTTCTTTTAGGCGGTTTTGTCAAAAAGGGTCAAAGTCTGTCTATAAAGTGCTGTCAGAAACGGTCAATAGTGGCTGAAAAGGGTCTTTTCTTGTCGAAAAGGGCAAAAATGTGTTTAAAAAGGGTCAAAATCTGTTTATAAAGTGTCTTTTTTTTGTCAGAAAGGGTTAAATATTTGGATAAAAAGGGTCGTATCTTGTCGAAAAAAAGGTTCAAAATTTGGCTGGAAAGGGTCTTTTCGTCGAAAAGGGTCCAAGTCTGGCAGAAAAAGATCCTTTCTTGTGATAAAAAAAAGTTCAAAATTAGACTGAAAAGGGTCTTTTCTTGCCAAAAAGGGTCAAAATCTGTCTGAAAAGGGTCTTATTTATTTTATTTTTTTTCCCTTTTTTTTGTCAAAATCTGTCTATAAAATGTCTTTTTTGCCAGAAACGGTCAATAGTGACTGAAAAGGGTCTTTTCTTGTCAAAAAAGGGTCAAAAATCAGGCTGAAAATGGTCTTTCCTTGTCGAAAAGGGCAAAAATGTGTGTAAAAAGGTTTTTTTTTTTTTTTGTCAAAAAGGGTCAAAGTCTGTTTATCAAGTGTCTTTTTGTCAGAAAGGGTTAAAAATTTGGCTGAAAAGGGTTTTATCTTGTCAAAAAAAGAGGTTGAAAATCTGTTTAGAAAGGGCCTTTCTTGTCGAAAAACATAGCACGAAATCTCTCCATAATAGCTCTTTTCTGGTCAAAACAAAGATCAAAATCTCGCTAATCAGGATCTTTTCACGTCAAAGAGTTCAAAATTTTGCTTATCCCTTTGGACTTTGGAAAAGGGCGTAAAATCACGCACACCCTAGTTGGTGGGGATGTTGTGGAAGTTGGGAAAGTGATGGGATGGAGGGGAAGATTGAGGAAAAGAGGAGAGGTTTCAGGTGTTAGTGGAGAGGTCTGTAGAGCCCCTTTCTAGAAAATACGAGCTATGGGGTTAGCCTTGACGGTTTCAAGTAGAACTTATGGGTTTTGTTTAATTTATCATTTTTGGAGCAACCCTGGGCCACAACGAGGTGTATAAAAGGTTTTCCTTGAGAAAAAGCTTTTAAAAGTGATTGAATCTGGTGGCAATCATAATAATTGGGCGTTTCACGTATAGAAAAGGTTCTTTGGGTGACTTTGCTCTCAAGTCGCGCCTGGTACGGCCGATCTAGGGCCTCACTTAATATTCCTAAAAGCCTCCCCCCCTCTCCCTATAACCCATAACGCGATAGTTAATGGACGATGATAGCGGAAACGGGTTTCTTTATTTTGGCACCCACTTCCGACCCCTTTCTCCCCCCCTCCCTCCTCATTCTAATTAGTCCTAACCCACATGCCGTTCGAAAAGGAGTAAACAAATCACTTTTTTAAATCGGGGCTTTTTACGTTTTGTTTGTTTTGTTGAAGAAATCGTCGTTGAGGAGGTGCCGAGGAGTTCGAGACCCGAAGGGAGGAAAAAACGTTGTAGGGCAGCTTTCAGCCACGCTCAGGTTTACGAGCTCGAAAGGAGGTTCAGCCAGCAACGATATCTTTCAGGACCAGAAAGAGCAGATCTCGCCCATTCACTAAAACTTACAGAAACTCAGGTAAAACCAATCACATTTGATTTTCGCTTACTGGAAATACCTTAGGAGCTAAGCCTCGTCTCTAGTTATGGGGGAGTTTTAGGCGTCAGGTTAGTTAGACCCGCCATGGGGTTAGGTCCTGCGGTTGGAAAGACAAGAATCTTCTAGAGCAGGCTAAATTCCGTTGAGTTTTTCAGCGAAAGGGAAGATATCAATGGAAAGAAAGAAAAGTAGAATTTTGGTGAAATGGTGCCCTTCTAGCTCATCCGAAAATGATCCGATTTCAATTTTAAAAATTGATTTATGCTTTGAAAAAGCAATTTGTGCATGGTGGCATGTGCATTTGGCCCTGTGGTGAATAATCTAGGAGATTCACAGACTTCAAAATATTTTTCAAAACGAAAAAATTCTTGAAATTCAAAATGTTTCCCTTTGAAATTTTTTGTTTCTTTTTCTTTTTCCGACGCTAATTTTTCATCAATTTTAATTTTGAAAAATGATTTGGAATCTGATTTCTCTCGATCACTTGCTTTAGGAAACGTTTTTTGGAATTTTATGAAAATAATCATTTTTGGAGGGAAATTTTCTTTTTCCGGGTTGAAAATCCAAAAAAAGGCCACCAAGCGCAAAGTGCTTTACCAAAACATAAACAAATCAATTTTCAAAATTAAAATCGGATCATTTTTGAATGAGCTAGAAGGGCCCCAAAATTCTACTTCTATCTCTTTTGACATCGTCTCGATTGTCGTTTTCTGAGGAAATTTCCCTTTTCAAGGATCATTGACCCTAGAGTCTATGGAAAAAATTAAGAGGTGGAAATTGTTGAAATAGTTGGGTATTTTTTCTCCTTTTGCCCCTTAAGAGAGTCCTTTCGCTCTAAAAAGGGAAATTTCCTCCCATGTTAAATCGCCTAGATGTGACCCCTGCGAATACGGCGCCGGAACCTTCTCCTTCCTACCGCAGAACTTATCCGCGTGGCTGGTCTAACTAACCTGACGCCTAAAAATCCTCTATTCCCCACCAAAACTAACCATCATGTTCCAGGTTAAAATTTGGTTTCAAAACCGAAGGTACAAAACGAAAAGGAAACAACTTCAAAACGACGTCCCAGGAAAAAGGGTCGCAGTCAAAGTAAAAAATTAATTTTCTCCTTTTTTATTTTTAATTAATTTTTTTATTCTTCCAGGTTTTAGTCCGAGATGACAGGCCCGTCCAACGGCACTTCCCCCTCCCCGTCCACCCCTATTATTACTACCCCCTCATCTGCGGCGCAGTCCAGACACTTCCGCCTTCGCCAATCAGCCAATCACCACCTACGTCATTGGAATAAACATAGAAAAATTAGTGCAATAAAAGTAGAAATCTAAAAAAATGCTTTAATCCAAACAAACCACACTGTTTAGTTTTTTTTTTCTCTTTCAAATTTTTCATGACAATCTCGTCAAATGTTCAAAAATTAGGTAAATTTGTAATTAATTTAGTACATACCAACTTCCCTAATAAGCACTGAAACAGTTTTTATTTAATTTTGATTGTAAAAATGAATCTTGAATCTGTTAATTGATGTAAATATGAAAATCGTAGTTGAATAATAAAAAATTAGAATGAAGTTTTTACTTATGCTATGTAGATATCGCATAATTTTCGAATTAATGATAAGTTACCTGTTTTACGATA
>JAGWEN010000596.1:38837-71421 GCA_018703685.1 Orius laevigatus | reverse complement strand
GTTTAAGATTACCAAAACAAAGAAAAGCCAAAGAATATAAATAGACACGCTGGGAGGTTAGTAGATTAGTGGGTATATATGCCCTTAGGTAGGTAGTCTAATGTAGAAAAAGTTCTAGACCATAAAAACTCTATAATGGTCTGGTCGGACTCTGGAAAGTCGAGCGATGCACCCAGCCAAGCGGAACGTCAGCCGTCCGACTTCACCAGCCAAAGAGGTGACCCTTTTACCCCTCAAAGACCTTTGACGAACAAAAGGTGGAAAAAATTTGTACCTGATATAATGGACCCGGTCGAGCCGCAAATTTTTCAATAGCGAAACAGCAGATTCAGCAAAAGCAAGAGATGATAACATAATTATTGAATGTTGCTAAACAATAGAGAAGCAGGTCCCATCTAAGATTATAAATAAAAGGAAATCATAGGTTAATTAGGCTGCTAACAAGTAGGTAGATAGGCAGACAGTCTAAAGTTCTAGACCAATAAAACCTTGACTTGGATATTTCTCCTATACAATTGAGGAGATAAACAGAGGGAATGATACGAAAAATAGACAGGATACAGAAATAGTGGAGGCACATATACATACCATGAGTAGTGCAAGACATTGGCAACTTTGATGCACCAGAACTTGCATATTATGATAAAAAGAGATACATTCAAGGTATTAGCGATGCTATCCTCTCAATGGAATGATTGCTAAGATGATGTCATCGTGGCAAGATAAAAGGTCTGTTATTACGATGAGAGACGCGAAGAAAAGAAGACCTACAGTAACGCCGAGGAGGATATCAACAAAATGTCAAGCAGTATCATCAAAAAGCCGAGGAAAACAAAGACTTCCTCCGCACATTTTTCCGCCTATCTATGACTAAACGTCAAGATCGGATGTAACACCCCATAGCGGTTAGTTCTTTCGCATACCCCCAGGGGAATGAGGCAACGGGACTCCTGTAATACTAAGTTGAAGCAGGAGAATAATAATAATTTAGAAAGAGTGAGAGAAGAAAAAATCCCTTAACTGGAATAAACGGATGGCGTGACAGACCTCTTCATGTCCGATAAAGATCAAAGGTCAGATTGATACAGACCCTACGGGGTCTCCTTGACCCCTTCCCGTAAACCCGGGTTCGAGGGTTATATACAAATTTATAATTTTTTAAATGAAATAAACTGGGTGACCAAGAACAACAAAACAGCTACAAAAGTGGCAGCAGCGGAGACTGGGACAATAGCAGCAGAAGGGGGGGGGGTGGGGGGGGGGGGGGGGGGGGGGGGGGGGGGGGGGGGGGGGGGGGGGGGGGGGGGGGGGGGGGGGGGGGGGGGGGGGGGGGGGGGGGGGGGGGGGGGGGGGGGGGGGGGGGGGGGGGGTGGGGGGGGGGGGGGGGGGGGGGGGGGGGGGGGGGGGGGGGGGGGGGGGGGGGGGGGGGGGGGGGGGGGGGGGGGGGGGGGGGGGGGGGGGGGGGGGGGGGGGGGGGGGGGGGGGGGGGGGGGGGGGGGGGGGGGGGGGGGGGGGGGGGTGGGGGGGGGGGGGGGGGGGGGGGGGGGGGGGGGGGGGGGGGGGGGGGGGGGGTGGGGGGGGGGGGGGGGGGGGGGGGGGGGGGGGGGGGGGGGGGGGGGGGGGGGGGGGGGGGGGGGGGGGGGGGGGGGGGGGGGGGGGGGGGTGGGGGGGGGGGGGGGGGGGGGGGGGGGGGGGGGGGGGGGGGGGGGGGTGGGGGGGGGGGGGGGGGGGGGGGTGGGGTGTGGGGTGGGGGTGTGGCGTGTGTGTGTGCGTGTGTGCGTGTGTGTGCGTGGGGCGGGTGTGTGCGTGGTGTGAGTGTGGGGGGGGGGGGGGGGGGGGGGGGGGGGGGGGGGGGGGGGGGGGGGGGGGGGGGGGGGGGGGGGGGGGGGGGGGGGGGGGGGGGGGGGGGGGGGGGGGGGGGGGGGGGGGGGGGGGGGGGGGGGGGGGGGGGGGGGGGGGGGGGGTAACAGCCAGGATGCAGCTAACCAGACAAGACTACCAAAATAAAGGAAAGTCCCAGGGATGCTAGTAGACAAGAATGGGGCGAAGAACAACAAAACAGCGACAAAAGAAGCAGCAGAGGAGACTGGGATAACAGCAGCAGAAGTGGAGGCGGCGGTAACAGCCAAGGATACAGCTAACCAGACAAGACTACCAAAATAAAGGAAAGTCCCAGGGATGCTAGTAGACAAGAAGATTGGGGCGACCACGAAAAATAACAAAACAAGAGGGAATGCAAGAATTTGGACCAGCGAAGTTAAGCATTTTCAGCCGTGGTTAGACACCACATAGGTCACCGTACAGGTGAACCAGGAGTATAATATATATTTTAAAATAATGCCCTGATTTGCAAGCAGGGTAAAAATCGCGCAGGACATGATGTCCACTTTTTTTTGGTTGAGCCTCAAATTTTCCTAAACAATAGCGAAACAGTAGCAGATTCAGGAAAAACAAGAAAGCTCAGCGATAACTGGCAGATCAGGGTTTCTTGTTAAAGTAAAATTTTTTTATATACAACCATAGAGACAGCAAGTGTTCAGATAGGGCTTGACATGTATACCCACAACACAAGCATCAACGGTGTACCATTTTTCGATATATTGCATGAACTATTACAGCCAGTGGGATAAATTTGGCTCAAAAAAGAGCCGACAAGCGTCCCGGAACTGGGCGAAGAAGATCAGAGATTTATCCTATATAATAGAAGAGAAAAACAATAACACAAGACAAAAACAACCCATACAATGCAAGAAAACGATACCAAACCTAAACCATTGAACCATTTCAGGAGGAAAACAACGAAATGACGCACGAACACAAAAAAACCAAACGGAAGAACTCTACAAACTCAGAAAATAGACCTAATGCAAGAATGTGGTCTTAAGAAACAGGTTAAGGCTAACCCAGGTGAATTAGGGTAAAAATCACAGATGAACCGCCTTTGTCCAATAAAAGGTGGAAAAAATTTGTACCAGATATAATGTCCGTTTTTTGGTTGAGCCTCAAATTTTCTTAAACAATAGCGAAACAGTAGCAGATTCAGGAAAAACAAGAAAGCTCAGCAAAAACCGGCAGATCAGGGTTTCTTGTTATTGATGTTAAAGTAAAAATTTTTTATATGCAACCATAGAGACAGCAAGTGTTCAGATATGGCTATGACATGTATACCCACAACACAAGAATCAACGGTGACCATTTTTGACATTTGCATGAACTATTGCAGCCAGTGGGTTAAATTTGGCTCAAAAAAGATCCGACAAGCGTCCCGGAACTGGGCGAAGAAGATCAGAGATTTATCCTATATAATAGAAGAGAAAAACAATAACACAAGACAAAAACAACCCATACAATGCAAGAAAACGATACCAAACCTAAACCATTGAACCATTTCAGGAGGAAAAGACGCACCAACACAAAAAAACCAAACGGAAGAACTCTACAAACTCAGAAAATAGACCTAATGCAAGAATGTGGTCTTAAGAAACATGTTAATGCTAACCCAGGTGAATTACCCAGATAAGCAGGGTAAAAATCACACATGAACCGCCTTTGTCCAATAAAAAGTGGAAAAAATTTGTACCAGATATAATGTCCGGTTTTTGGTTGAGCCTTAAATTTTCCTAAACAATAGCGAAACAGTAGCAGATTCAGGAAAAACAAGAAAGCTCAGCAAAAACCGGCAGATCAGGGTTTCTTGTTATTGATGTTAAAGTAAAAATTTTTTATATGCAACCATAGAGACAGCAAGTGTTCAGATATGGCTATGACATGTATAACCCAACACAAGAATCAACGGTGGACCATTTTTTGACATTTTGCATGAACTATTGCAGCCAGTGGGTTAAATTTGGCTCAAAAAAGATCCGACAAGCGTCCCAGAACTGGGCGAAGAAGATTAGAGATTTCTCCTATATAATGGAGGAGAAAAACAATACCACAAGAGAAAAACAACCCATACAATGCAAGAAAACGATACCAAACCTAAACCATTGAACCATTTCTGGAGGAAAACAACGAAAAGACGCACCAACACAAAAAAACCAAACGGAAGAACTCTACAAACTCAGAAAATAGACCTAATGCAAGAATGTGGTCTTAAGAAACATGTTAATGCTAACCCAGGTGAATTACCCAGATAAGCAGGGTAAAAATCAGATGAACCGCCTTTGTCCAATAAAAAGTGGAAAAAATTTGTACCAGATATAATGTCCGGTTTTTGGTTGAGCCTTAAATTTTCCTAAACAATAGCGAAATAGTAGCAGATTCAGGAAAAACAAGAAAGCTCAGCAAAAACCGGCAGATCAGGGTTTCTTGTTATTGATGTTAAAGTAAAATTTTTTTATATACAACCATAGAGACAGCAAGTGTTCAGATAGGGCTATGACATGTATACAAAACGAAGATGAACCGCCTTTGTCCAATAAAAGGTGGAAAAAATTTGTACCTGACATTATGTCCGTTTTTTGGTTGAGCCGCACATTTTTCCTAAAAAGTAGCAAATTCAGCAAAAGCAAGAGAGCAGCCTCTTGCTGCACTAGAAAAACAGGTCCAAGAATACCAAAACAAGGGAAAGCCCAGGAATGCAAATAGTCATTAGGCTAGTCAGCAGATAGGTGTAGGCAAGCAGATTATGGTAGGTTGTCAAAAAGTTCTAGACAAATAAAAACTCACATGCCAAGGGTAGACAAGACTACCAAAACAAGGGGAAACCTCAAAATTTTCGGTCTTTTACCAAATATGAGCTGCAAAAGCAAGGAGAGCAACCAGTCAAGAGCGGATTCAGCAAAAACAAGAGAGCAAAGTAAGCAGCAATAAGCAGATATCTCACTAGTTAGCAGCTACTGTTCCTGCGACGGTAGATGTCACCTTTAAAAGGCTGCCATTCTACGACATCCTCGAATTGTTGCGGCCAGCGGATTAAAGGCTCGAACAAGAGCCGATATGGAACTGAGCGAAGAAGAGACTCAAAGATTTGAGATTTTTCCTAATTGAGGAGAAAAACAACCCAATGCGAGAAAACGATACAAAACCTGACATACCAAACCTAAACCAAGAAGAAAGCAAAAAAACCAAGATGCCCCAAACTTATTCAGTTAGGAGGAAAACAACATAAGCCCAAAATATTAAGATCCCCTGATACATCCACAGAGGCAACAGGTCCTAAGCGGGGTACAAAAATCAATAAGTACTCCCAACACCAGGGGCAGTAGATGTCACAAAAGGCTTCTTTGACATCCTACACGAGCTCTTAAGACCAACTGCCCTAGGACCCCACCACTGGTTTAACCGAAATTTGAGCGGTATTTTACAAAACTTGAGCAGCAGAAGCAAGGAAAGCAACCAGACAACAGGAAAGCAGTAGTAGATCTAACAAAAACGAGAAGGCAATTGGGAATGTAGCAGTAACATTATGCTGCTTACAACTAGAGAAACAGGCCCTGTCCAAGATTACCAAAACAAAGGGAAGCCCAAGAATATAAATAGACATGCTGGGAGGTTAGTAGATTAGTGGGTATATATGCTCTTAGGTAGGTAGTCTAATGTAGAAAAAGTTCTAGACCATAAAACCTCTATAATGGTCCGGTCGGACTCAGGAAAGTCGAGCGATGCACCCAGCCAAGCGGAACGTCAGCCGTCCGACTTCACCAGCCAAAGAGGTAGGCCCTTTTACCCCTTCAAGACCTTTGACAAACAAAAGGTGGATAAAATTTGTTCAATAATAAAATAATGTAAAATTTTGACAAAAGCAGCAGAAGTGCAGGCGTTAACACCCAGGAATGTAGCTAACCAGACAAGACTACCAAAATAAAGGAAAGTCCCAGGGATGCTGGTAGACAAGAAGATTGGGGCGACCACGAAAAATTACAAAACAAGAGGGAATGCAAGAATTTGGACCAGCGAAGTTAAGCATTGTCAGCCGTGGTTAGACACCACATAGGTCACCGTACAGGTGAACCAGGAGTATAATATATATTTTAAAAAAATGCCCAGATTATCAAGCAGGGTAAAAATCGCGCCGGACATGATGTCCACTTTTTTTTGGTTGAGCCTCACATTTTCCTAAACAATAGCGAAACAGTAGCAGATTCAGGAAAAACAAGAAAGCTCAGCGATAACCGGAAGATCAGGGTTTCTTGTTATTGATGTTAAAGTAACATTTTTTTTTATTTACAACCACAGAGACAACAAGTGTTCAGATAGGGCTTGACATGTATACGCCCAACACAAGCATCAACGGTGTACCATTTTTCGACATTTTACGTGAACTATTACAGCCAGTGGGTTAAATTTGGCTCAAAAAAGAGCCGACAAGCGTCCCAGAACTGGGCGAAGAAGATTAGAGATCTCTCCTACATAATAGAGGAGAAAAACTATACCACAAGAGAAAAACAACCCATACAATACAAGAAAACGAAACCAAACCTTAACTATTGAACCATTTAAGGAGGAAAACAACGAAGAAACGCATCAACACAAAAAAAACCAAACGGAAGAACTCTACAAACTCAGAAAATAGACCTAATGCAAGAATGTGGTCTTAAGAAACAGGTTAAGGCTAACCCAGGTGAATTACCCAGATAAGCAGGGTAAAAATCACAGATGAACCGCCTTTGTCCAATAAAAGGTGGAAAAAATTTGTACCAGATATAATGTCCGGTTTTTGGTTGAGCCTCAAATTTTCCTAAACAATAGCGAAACAGTAGCAGATTCAGGAAAAACAAGAAAGCTCGGCAAAAACCGGCAGATCAGGGTTTCTTGTTATTGATGTTAAAGTAAAATTTTATTATATAAAACCATAGAGACAGCAAGTGTTCAGATAGGGCTATGACATGTATACAAAACGAAGATGAACCGCCTTTGTCCAATAAAAGGTGGAAAAAATTTGTACCTGATATTATGTCTGTTTTTTGGTTGAGCCGCACATTTTTCCTAAAAAGTAGCAAATTCAGCAAAAGCAAGAGAGCAGCCTCTTGCTGCACTAGAAAAACAGGTCCAAGAATACCAAAACAAGGGAAAGCCCAGGAATGCAAATCGTCATTAGGCTAGTCAGCAGATAGGTGTAGGCAAGCAGATTATGGTAGGTTGTCAAAAAGTTCTACACCAATAAAAACTCACATGCCAAGGGTAGACTACATAAACAAGGGGAAACCGCAAAATTTTGAGCGGTCTTTTACCAAATATGAACTGCAAAAGCAAGGAGAGCAAACAGACAAGAGCAGATTCAGCAAAAACAAGAGAGCAAAGAGGGCAGGCAGTCTAAAGTTCTAGACCAATAAAACCTTGACTTGGATATTTCTCCTATACAATTGAGGAGATAAACAGAGGGAATGCTACGAAAAATAGACAGGATACAGAAATAGTGGAGGCACATATACATACCATGAGTAGTGCAAGACATTGGCAACTTTGATGTACCAGAACTTGCATATTATGATAAAAAGGGACACATTTAAGGTATTAGCGATGCTATCCTCTCAATGGAATGATTGCTAAGATGACGTCATCGTGGCAAGAAAAAAGTCTGTTATTGCGATGAGAGACGCGACGAAAAGAAGACCTACAGTAACGCCGAGGAGGATATCAACAAAATGTCAAGCAGTATCATCAAAAAGCCGAGGAAAACAAAGATTTCTTCCACACATTTTTCGGCTAACTATGACTATACGTCAAGATTGGATATAATACCCCATAGCGGTTGGTTCTTTCGCATACCCCAGGGGAATGAGGCAACGGGACTCCTGTAATACTAAGTTGAAGCTGGAGTATAATAATTTAAAAGAGTGAGAGAGGAAAAAATCTCATAACTGGAATAACCGGACCGCGTGACAGACCTCTTCATGTCCGATAAAGATCAAAGGTCAGATTGACCCTACGGGGTCTCCTTGACCCCTTCCCGAAAACCCGGGTTCGAGGGTTATATATATATATATATTTATTAATATAATTTTGAGAAAGTTGATATAAAACAAAAGTAAGAAATTTTTTTTTAATTTAAGAAAAAATTTAAATTTAAAAAAAAATTGAAATGAAACCAAATTAAAAAAAAATTAAAACAAATTTAAATTTAAATTAAAAAAATTAAATTAAAAAAAATTTAAATTTAAAAAAAAATTAAATTTAAAAAAATTTCAAATTTAAAAAATAAAATAGAAGAAGGAATAAGAGAATACAGAAAAGCATAACCTTAATCTACTGGAACTATTCCTTTGCGTCTTGAAGTAAAGCTTTCTTCCAAACTTGAGCTGCAGAATCGAAATCTTCAAGTTCTCCAGTCGGCTTGCTAGTAAACTTGCAGCTAAACTCTGCAGTAGTATTCAGCTGCAGCTGATGTCCGTCTCTTGCTGCTGCATCCGCTTCATCTTCTTCCAGCTGCAGAAATATTCAGCAGCATCTCTTGCTGCTCATCTTCCAGCTAAACTCTGCAGAAATATTCAGCTCCGGATCTCGCTGCTGCATCAACTTCACACTTCACACTTCATCTTTTTTCCAGCAAACTTCCATCTGAACTGCAGAACATCTAAAGCTGCGAATATCTTCTCGGCTTCCAAAATGGCGAACCCAAAAGCGTCTTTTCGAAACTCCGAAATTCTAAAAATAATTAAAAAATAGTTTTTAACTAAAATTTTGAAAAATTAATTATTTATTTAGTTTAAAAAATAAATAATTTCAATAAAAAAAAGGCAATAAGGAAAAAATACGAAAAAAAAATATAAAAATTAAAATAAAATAAAAACTTACCCATAAATTTCTTGATTTTCGTGGTAGATATTATTTAAAAACATAATAATTGAGTTTAAGATTTATAAATTACATAAAGAGTTCAAAAAACAATAAAAATTTGGAAAAATTTGGAGAAGAGATGTTGATCGGTCAGACTCTCGGAACGAAATGAACAAAAAAATGGAGCCGGCCAGAAATGCGGGACGGGTTCAGTGCCTTTTAGATCGCAAGAACGAAAAATAAGCCAAAACCTCTGAATTACTAACAAAAAATTATTTTCATCATACATAATAATGAATTTATTCAATTTCCTTTAATTTTGAGTCAAAAAAAGTTACAATTTTGACTAAAACAATGAAAATTGTAATCCATCATAATCGAATTGAAAATAAAAATCGATATCACGGAAACGATATTTGTATTTTTTCCTTCAATTTGGACATATAATTAATAATAAATTATCGAAAGTTGAATTATAATCGTTAATTTTTGTAAAATTTTTAAAATAATCAATTTATTGATGATTAAACGATGAAAATTTGGTTTTTCAGATTCAAAAGGCAATGGATCGTGAAGTGCGACCGACCTCTACCCGTGAAAAAGTTCTGGAACTAAAAAGTGTCATGGCCGACTTCATTTTTTTTTAAATAAAAATAAAATGTACTTTTATAAATTTTTTTTGGTAAAGTTATTAAAAATCGACGAAAACCTTAGTTTTTGACTGAAATTTGCCGTTTTTTACGTTTTTAAGACGGAAAAACATATTTTTTCCATCCTTAGAGTGATTTTAATGATTTTCAACTTTTCATTTGGAGTTGATAAAATCCGAAATTACAAATAAAACATTTTTATTATTTAATTTAGTCATTTAATTATAAAATAGGATAAAAAAGTTAAAAATATTGAGTGAAATAAAGACTTTTTTAAGGTAATGGGTGAAATAATGAAAATTAGACGTCAAAACGAGAAAATTCTAGAATATTCTTCGTATTTTTCAACCATTTTTCATTTTTTGAAGGAAAACCCCTCGATTTGGCCCAGTTTTCAATGTTATATCCAGAAAAACAGTATTTTTTAGACAATTTTTTGTTATTGACCAGAAAATGCGACCTCGTTTTTTGTGATTTATTCGGGAAAAAAGTAATTTTTTTCTGCATTTTTCATTGTTTTTGGACAAAAAACTATTATTTTAGCCCTTTTAAACAAAAATTCATTGATTTATTTCAAAATTAAATAAAATTTTAAGCAAATTTCCTCAGGGAAAGAAGCTGCGTGGATGTGAAGAAGGCTCAGGGTTCAGAAACCTATATATTCGTGATCAGGGTGATCTGAGGATCACAAAAATATAGGTAGTCCCAATAATATAGAGATTATATTATATATTTTATAAATTTTATTTATTTTGGAAAGGAAAATCCAAGTTGGGAGGTTACGGGTTATAATGCCGCAGGTACATAAAGGGAAAACGCTCTGCTTTACGAATTTCTTTATTTTTTATTTTATTTATGTATCAAAAGAGTCGATTTTGTTCATTATCTGTACCTAAGCCCCAACTTGACAGGAAAAAACTGCAGTTTTCGGCAAAAATCTCCCGCCACAAACCAACTGGGCATGCCTGCGCTTATCAATACAAAAATCTTTTGAAGCGAGCATACAATTGTACTCTCCGCAGCTCAAATTTGCCTCTCCAGTCAGTTTTCTTGGCCGTGCAGATTGCGGCAAGTTTGTGGGATGGTTTCGGGGGAGCTAGGAATATGAAATTAAGTGTGAAAAATTTATATTATTATATACAAATATAGCAACAAGTCATTTATTTGTTTTTTTACAAATTTTTAAAATCATTTTAACAAATAATTAAAGAACAAAGGATATAAGTTTTTTAAATTATTCTAGCATATCACAGTTAAAAATTTAAATCCATAAAACAAAATTAAATAAGTGTTTGAACACATCAAAAGTATAAATTAAAAACAAAAACGTGAACACAGTAAATATGGAATGTGATGAAAAAAGTCTGGCACCTATGGAAGAACAAAATTCCCTTAAAAGGCAAGAAAAGACTCACTTAATGTATAAAATATTAAATAACGTGAAAAATAAAGAGCATATCAGTGTATAATCACTAAATTGTCTAAGAAAGGTTAAAACTTTGGTCCGTCATCACAGATTTGATATTCACGATATCAAAATTCATTTAATCTGTTCACAATAATAAATTAATCATAATAGAATGAAAATTCCTTAATTGACACGAGAGTCCTGATGATCAGGAATTGCACAAAATATCCAATAAATAGAAAAACGATAAATAAGTTGAGTCGACAAAAATAAATATTTTAAAACGATCTTTTTAGTAATTTAGGCCTCCTGAGGATCAGACAAGCTGGCATTGGTTGGCGGTGCATTTTGATTCCGATCGTCATAAACACGTTCTCTCACTAAAATTAGTGATAGGTTAGGGGAGATTGATTGACTTATACCTAATGAAGCTGGAAGTAGGCAAACCATTATCGCTCCAATAACACAAGAAATTCCACACGTGAGAGCCAATGCGTGAATATAATATCGTTCATTGACACCAGGTACGCTGGAAAATTATTAAAAAATTATGGTTTGAAAAAAAAAACTTCGATTCTTAGATTCTTACAAATGTTCTAAACACCAAATCACAATTCCGCATGAAAGCTTATCAACGAAGCTCATAAGTCCATATACGAATGCGCTATTATTTGTATCTGAGCCAATAAGATCGGAGGTCACAGCTAAACCAATGACAAGCATGATGGAACTCCCTCCTCCTAAAAATCACTTAGTTATGGAAGTTATGCAACAATAAAACAACCTAATAGAACAGCGACAATATAAATAAAATATTGTTTGTAGTTTTCACTTGTGTCGAGTTCCATCCATAAGCAGGCGCTCACGCCAAGTATCATGCCAAGGACGTATGTTATCTAAAAAATACTTAAATAAATATTTTTTTGTTTTAAGTTACCTTTTTGCCGCAGTAATGGCTCAAAGAGTTGCTCAAGACGGAACAGACGAATCCAGAAATGTACGTCACTAATGGAATAAGTGCCAAGTTGTATCTGACTAAATGGAGCGAATTGTTGACGTATAAGGTGATGAAAGTTTGAAGGACGTTGCAATAGATTCGGGTGAACATGTAAATAAGAGCGACGTGGTATAGACGCCATTTTTTTAACCACGAAGTGAGCGAAGCTGGTTGCGAAGCTTGAACTCTTTCGGGTTCGTGTTCGACTTCTTCGCTGAGCAAAGGCTCGTCTGTCTCCTCGCGGACGAGAGAGCAAAAAATTAACGATGTTACACCTCCTATTGCCAATACGCATGCAGTCATTATCTAGAAGAAAAAAATGAAAAAAAGAGTTAAAAGAATACAATACAATACCTTAAATAGATCAGCATCGCCTCTATTGAATTTAGGATCTGACGATGACGATCTTAGCAATACGACAATAAATACAACATATACAGCCAGATTTGAAACAACGGTAAATGTATTCCTGTAAAAAAAATAAATAAATAAACAATTAATTAAAAATTAATAAGTAATTAATAATCGATAAAAAATAATTGACAATCGATAAAAATTGATTGATAATCGATAAAAATTGATTGATAATCGATAAAAGTTGAATGATAATCGATAAAAATTGGTTGATAATCGATACAAATTGATTGACAATTGATAAAAATTTATTGACAATTGATAAAAATTGATTGACAATTTATAAAAATTGATTGACAATTGATAGAAATTTATTGACAATCTATAAAAATTGATTGACAATCGATAAAAATTGATTGATAACCTATAAAAGTTGTTTGAAAATCGATAAAAGTTGGCTGAAAATAGATAAAACTTGATTGATAATCGATAAAACTTGATTGACAATCGATAAAAATTGATTTACAATCGATAAAAATTGATTGATAATCGAAAAAATTGATTTACAATAGATAAAAATTGATTGAAAGTCGATAAAAGTTGATCGACAATCGATAAAAATTGATTGAAAGTCGATAAAAGTTGATTGATAGTCGATAAAAGTTTATTGAAAGTCGATAAAAATTGATTGAAAGTCGATAAAAGTTGATTGAAAGTCGATAAAAGTTGATTGAAAGTCGATAAAAGTTGATCGAAAGTCGAAAAAAATTGATCGACAATCGATAAAAGTTGATTGAAAATCGATAAAAATTGATTGACAATTGATAAAAATTGATTGATAAAAATTGAATGACGATTGATAAAAATTGATTGACGATTGATAAAAATTTGTTGACAATCTATAAAAATTGATTGACAATCTATAAAAATTGATTGACAACCGATAAAAATTGATTGACAATCGATAAAAATTGATTGAAAATCGAAAAAAATAGATTGACAATCGATAAAAATAGATTGACAATCGATAAAAATTGATTGACAATCGATAAAAATTGATTGACAATCGATAAAAATTGATTGACAATCGATAAAAATTGATTGACAATCGATAAAAATTGATTGAAAGTCGATAAAAATTGATTGACAATCGATAAAAATTGATTGAAAGTCGATAAAAATTGATTGACAATCGATAAAAATAGATTGACAATCGATAAAAATTGATTGAAAATCGATAAAAATTGATTGACAATCAATAAAAGTTGATTGAAAGTCGATAAGAGTTGAATAAAAGTCGATAAAAGTTGATTGATAATCGATAAAAGTTTATTGATAATCTGTAAAAGTTGATTGATAATTGATAAAAGTTTATTGATAATCGATAAAAATTCATTGATAATCCATAAAATTTGATTGATAATCGATAAAAATCTATTGATAATCGATAAAAGTTAATTGATAATCGATAAAAGTTGATTGATAATTTTATTGATAAAAGTTTATTGATAATCGATACAAATTGATTGACAATCAAAAAAATTGATTGATAATCGATAAAAATTGAATAATAATCGATAAAAATTGAATGAGAATCGATAAAAATTGATTGATAATCCATAAAAGTTTAATGATAATCGATAAAAATTAATTGATAACCGTAAAAATTAATTAATAACCGATAAAAATTAATTTTTAACCGATAGAACTAATTAATAATCGATAAAAATTACTTCATAATCGATAAAAATAATTAATAATCGATAAAATTAATTAATAATCGACAAAAATTAATAATGAATAAAATTTATTTAATTTTTTTTTAAATTAATAAATAATTAATTACCTTAGAGATAAAAGAGAAGTCCTTTCGCTACTTATATTAGTCAGGTCAGTCACTAAAGCTAGATGGACGGTTTGAACGGCTGCCCAACCGAATTGGAATATCACAACGAACACAGCATAATATGTCAACTTCACATAAGGGCTCACGTTTTCACAGCCTATACATGGTGAATAAATAAAAGGCATGGAAACAAGGACGAAGAGTGAACCTGAGAAAATAATTAGAATTCGAAATAAAATTGCAAGTTTATCTTACCGACTGCATACCACGATTTTCGTTTTCCGAATATATCGAGGCAGCAAAAAGAGCTTCGGTCCGACCAGATTCCGATCGCCGGGGTAGCGACGGCGTCGGCGACTTGTCCGATGAGCATCACAGTTCCGGCCAACGTGCTCGAAAATCCGATAACTTGCTCGTAGAAAACGAGCGAATATGTAAACCATAAGGCTGAACATAGGTCGTTGAGTAAATGGCCGATTCCATATCCCCACAGCTTAATCCGCGACAACGGCGGAGGCATATTGTCTAAAAAAACCAAAATAAATGTCAAAAAACTCAATTAGGGTCAAAAACGCCACCTAGAGTGGATTATCTGCCAGACTTTTGACCTGACGAAAAAAAGTGATCAAGTAAACCCCCCTTAATTTTGAGCTAGGAATCGATTGGCATCAATAAATTTTGGATATGACATACAGGGTGCTCTAGAACGACCCTAACTTCGTTATTTCATATACAAATCCTATGTTTTGACGAAAAAATTCAATTCTACGCATGATTTCCAGTAAGTTTTACTTGGAACAATTTTTTGATAGGACCAAACGTTCTGGAGTTACGAATACTTTGCCACGTGGCGATTATCTGCCACACTTTTGATCTGGCGAAAAAAAGTATCGAAGTAAACCCCCCTTAATTTTGAGCTAGGAATCGATTGGCATCAATAAATTTTGGATATGACATACAGGGTGCTCTAGAACGACCCTAACTTCGTTATTTCATATACAAATCCTATGTTTTGACGAAAAAACTCGATTCTACGCTTGATTTCCAGTAAGTTTTACTTGGAACAATTTTTGATAGGACCAAACGTTCTGGAGTTACGAATACTTTGCCACGTGGCGATTATCTGCCACACTTTTGATCTGACGAAAAAAAGTATTGAAGTAAACCCCCCTTAATTTTGAGCGAGAAATCGATGGGCATCAATAAATTTTGGATATGACATACAGGGTGCTCTAGAACGACCCTAACTTCGTTATTTCATATACAAATCCTATGTTTTGACGAAAAAATTCAATTCTACGCTTGATTTCCAGTAAGTTTTACTTAGAACAATCTTTTGATAGGACCAAACGTTCTGGAGTTACGAATACTTTGCCACGTGGCGATTATCTGCCACACTTTTGATCTGACGAAAAAAAGTATGGAAGTAAACCCCCCTTAATTTTGAGCGAGGAATCGATTTGCATCAATAAATTTTGGATCTGACTTACAGGGTGCGCCAAAACGACCCTAACTTCGTTATTTTATATGTCAACCCTATGTTTTGATGATGGAAATCGATTTTACGCTTGATTTCCAGTAACTTTTACTTAAAAACTTTTTTGATAGGACCAAAGGTTCCAGGGTTATGGCTGATGGTACAAAACGTCCTCTCAAAAAACTGATTTCCACCCCGGAGTTGGGACCGGGCATGGGAGTTTAATTTTGTGTTTTTTGTTCGCTAACAAATGGCTTTCCTCTCAAAAATAAATAAAAAATTCCAAAAATAATATGGAACAAAAATTTGAAAAACAGGTTGACCTACAAGATTAGCGTGAAACTCATTATTGATAGCTTTATCAAGAGTTCTTTTGTTTAAATAGCAACATTACTTATCTTATACAAAAATAAAGAGTATTAATACCATTAGGTAAAATAAATAATTTATTTTTAGATTTTTAAATTATAAGCTATAAAATGCGATCAATCTTGATATAAAAAGTACTCAAAAATTTCCTTTCAGTTGTAAATCCTATAATAAAATGGAAAAAAAAATTCCACTTTCTTTTGTGATTTTAAAGAAATGAAAATTCTGGCCTGAAGATAAAACCATTTCAAGTCATTGTGAGTCATAAATTACAAATAAAAGGGGAAGAAAAAGATATAAAATGAACAACACTTAATAATTTTTAATTATTTCCCTATAAGATAACAAAAATTTAAATAAATAATTGATTGACATTTGAAATGATAAAAAACATCAAAACCAATGAGTTTACCATGGAAGCCATTTTGGTGAAGAAATCTTGATTTAAAAAAAAGAAGCTAATTTTCGAAAAATTAAACTTCATACTTTGAAAACCAAGAAATCATAATCTGTTTATTTTTGATATATAGATAATGAGGGGAAAGAGAAAAGTTATCAAGCAATGCCTACTTGGAAATTTAATTGTTGAGGGTCAACAAATGATTAAATCAGTCAATTTTGGGAATTTTTTTTACCCGCTTTCTTATCAAGGAATTTTTAAAAACCTGCATCTGTGCAAATAACGGTTGTTCAAACAAAAACAAAAAACTTACCCAAAAAAAAAAAAAAAACAACTTTTTCCATTTTTGGAGACTTAGGGGCCCTTTTTAGCTAGGTTTTTGATCTTTTTTGGACACTAGGGGCCCTTTTTAAATAGGTTTTTGATGTTTTTTGGACACTAGGGGCCCTTTTAACTTGAATTTTGATCCATTTTGGACACTAAAGGGCCCTTTTTAGCTTGATTTTTGATCCTTTTTGAACGTTAGGGGCCCTTTTAGCATGAAGTTTGATCCTTTTTGGACACTAGGGGCCCTTTTAGCTTGAGTTTTGATCCTTTTTCGACATTAGGGGATCTTTTTAACTAGGTTTTTGGTCTTTTTTGGACACAAGGGGCCCTTTTAGCTCGATTTTTGATCCTTTTTGGACACTAGGGGCCCTTTTTAGCTTGATTTTTGATCCTTTTTGGACACTTAGGGGCCCTTATAGCTTGATTTTTGGTTCTTTTTGGACATTAGGGGCCCTTTTAGCTTGAGTTTTTGATCCTTTTTCGACATTAGGGATCTTTTTAACTAGGTTTTTGGTCTTTTTTGGACACAAGGGGCCCTTTTAGCTCGATTTTTGATCCTTTTTGGACACTAGGGGCCCTTTTTAGCTTGATTTTTGATCCTTTTTGGACACTTAGGGGCCCTTATAGCTTGATTTTTGGTTCTTTTTGGACATTAGGGGCCCTTTTAGCTTGAGTTTTGATCCTTTTTCGACATTAGGGGATCTTTTTAACTAGGTTTTTGGTCTTTTTTTGGACACAAGGGGCCCTTTTAGCTCGATTTTTGATCCTTTTTGGACACTAGGGGCCCTTTTTAGCTTGATTTTTGATCCTTTTTGGACACTTAGGGGCCCTTATAGCTTGATTTTTGGTTCTTTTTGGACATTAGGGGCCCTTTTAGCTTGAGTTTTGATCCTTTTTCGACATTAGGGGATCTTTTTAACTAGGTTTTTGGTCTTTTTTGGACACAAGGGGCCCTTTTAGCTCGATTTTTGATCCTTTTTGGACACTAGGGGCCCTTTTTAGCTTGATTTTTGATCCTTTTTGGACACTTAGGGGCCCTTATAGCTTGATTTTTGATCCTTTTTGGACACTAGGGGCCCTTTTAGATTGAGTTTTGATCCTTTTTCGACATTAGGGGCCCTTTTTAACTAGGTTTTTGGACACAAGGGGCCCTTTTAGCTCGATTTTTGATCCTTTTTGGACACTAGGGGCCCTTTTTAGCTTGATTTTTGATCCTTTTTGGACACTTAGGGGCCCTTTAGCTTGATTTTTGATGCTTTTTGGACACTTAGGGGCCCCTATAGCTTGATTTTTGATCCTTTTTGCACACTAGGGTCCATTTTTACTTCGATTTTTTGACATTAGGGGCCCTTTTAGCATTTTTTTTCATTATTTTTGCACACCACAGGCCCTTTATATCTACATTCCATTCTTCAGAGAAAAAATGGCCACTTATAGCTTAATTTTTATGCATTTAAAGACTTTTTGATCAAGCTTGGGGGGTGGTCCAGGGGTGCTATAATTTCCAGGCCGCTAAATTTTGCCTTTATGATTCTCCCATCCCATTACCCCAGCTCGCAAACCTTCGAATTCCTCCCCGTTAATAACCCAAGGGGTTAAAATTCTCAGAAAACTCAATAAGAAACAAAAATTGACAAACTTTAACACACTCCCAAGACTTGGAGGGGTCATTTTGACCCATAAGGGAAGCCTAAAATAAAAAAAACTACTCAAACCTTTCAATTGTTTCTTCATTTTTTTCGCGGCCACCATTTCGAGAAAACTGACTAAATGCTGACAGAATTATGTCAGAGATTGGAGGACAATTTACAACAATCAAGGTCGATAAGTTAATGATCAATCAAAGCTTTGCGATAAGATTAAAGGCAATTATTGAGATTTGACACCCCTGAACTCACAAGTAAAAATAAATCACGAAAATGTTATTTTTTTGATGGTTTCTCTTACCTAAGCGATATCTTTCACTTCATTTGAAAGTCACGTAATCGGATATCCCCTGAGATTCTTCCTCCTCTAATGTCCCTTGGCGACTGAGGATCTTCAATGATTCATCTTTATCTCAGATTTTTGGGGCGTTGGGAGATAAGAAAGTCCATTTCCTGGAAGAATTCGTTGAAATCCTGCGAGAGAACAAAGAAAATGTCTAGGGGGCTGGGGGGATGACAATATTATCAAAAGTCCGATGATAAGAAGCCAAGTTCGTTGTTAATAGGGCAACGTGATAACGTCTGGTTGTAATCGAGAGTTGACTAATCGATTATCGTCTATATAATCGATTATGTTTGATTTTTTGCATTTTCAAACATTTTTAGGCATTGCTCTTTTGAGTAGTAGCCATCGATGTATATAAGTTAACTTATATATATAAGTTAACTTATATATATATTATATAAGGTAACTTATATACATCGATGTATACATCGATGGTAGCAGCCTTTACGCGCTTGTACTAAGAATTAAGTCTTATTTTGAACCTTTTTCGACAAGAAAAGACCATTTTCAGAAATATTTTGATACTTTTCGGACAAGAAAAGACGCTTTTTAGTCAAATTTCTATATTTTTTACAAGAAAGACCATTTCCACCCAGATTTTGACTCTATGGACAGGAAAATGCCCTTTTCAGGCAGATTTTGTTGTCAAAATTAGGGCAACGTGATAACGTCTAGTTGTAATCGAGAGTTGACTAATCGATTATCGTCTATATAATCGATTATGCTTGATGTTATGCATTTTCAAACATTTTTAGGCATTGCTCTTTTGAGTAGTAACTTTGTACTAAGAATTAAGTCTTATTTTGAACCTTTTTCGACAAGAAAAGACCATTTTCAGACATATTTTGATACTTTTGGGACAAACAAAGACAGTTTTAGCCAAATTTCTCTATTTTTGACAAGAATGACGATTTATAGCCAGATTTTGAGTCTTGGTGAAAGGAAAAGACCGTTTTTTTTTGCCAAATTTTGAACTTTGGACAGGAAAAGACCCTTTTGAGCCAGATTTCGTGTATTTTTCGACAAGAAAGACTATTTCCAGCCAGATTTTGACTCTTTGGAAAGAAATACATTTTTCAGGCAGATTTTGTTGTCAAAATTAGGGCAAAGTGATAGTGTCCAATGTTGCCGTTTTAATCGAGAATCGACTAATCGATTATCGTCTAACTAATCGATTATGTTTGATTTTTACGCATTTTCAAACATTTTTAGGCATTACTCTTATTCGTAGCAGCCTTTACTCGTTTGTTTTAAGAATCTAGTCGTATTTTGAACATTTTTCTACAAGAAAAGACCATTTTCAGACACATTTTGATACTTTTCGGACGAGAAAAGACACTTTTTAGTCTTTCTATATTTTTTTTTGACAAAAAAGACCATTTACAGCCAGATTTTGACTCTTGGTTGAAGTAAATGACCCTTGGCCACATTTTGAACATTTTTGGAAAAGAAAAGACCCTTTTCAGCCAGATTTTGAACCTTTTTGGACAGGAAAAGACCCTTTTCAGCCAGATTTTGACACTTTCTAGAAGAAAACGACCCTTTTCAGCCAGATTTTGACACTTTAGAGAAGGAAACGACCCTTTTCAGCCAGATTTTGGACAGCAAAAGACCCTTTTCAGCTAGATTTTGAACCTTTTTGGAGAGGAAAAGACCCTTTTCAGCCAGATTTTGACACTTTATAGAAGGAAACGACCCTTTTCAGCCAGATTTTGGACAGGAAAAGACCCTTTTCAGGTAGATTTTGAACCTTTTTGGATAGGAAAAGACTCTTTTCAGCCACATTTTGACTCTTTGTAAAAAGAAAAGACCCTTTTTCAGCCACATTTTGAACCTTTTTAGACAGGAAAAGACCCTTTTCAGCCACATTTTGAGCCTTTTTAGACAGGAAAAGATCCTTTTCAGACAGATTTCGTATGTTTTTCGACAAAAAATACCATTTCCAGCCAGATTTTGACTCTTAGTACAAAGATAAGACCCTTTTGAGCCACATTTTGAACCTCTTTGGACAAGAAAATACCCTTTTCACCCTTGTTTTGACAAGAAAGGCCATTTTCAGCCAGATTTTGAACCTCCTTAAACAGGAAAAGACCCTTTTCAACCAGATTTTGACTCACTTTGAAAAGAAAAGACCCTTTTCGCTTTATTTTGAACAGTTTTCGACAAAATAAGTCACTTTTAAGCCTCATTTTGACTCATCTGGCAAATAAGCTTCTTTCTAATTAAAAAAACCTGCTCATAGAAACAAGAAAAAAATTCAAAAACCCTCCATTTTACCCTTAAATATCCAAATATCAAAAATAGCAAAAAAACTGGTATCCTCGGTTTCAAATTCCAAGGAGAAATAAAAAAGCTTCTTCGTATTTAAAGTAGGAAATTTTTATTCACCAAAGAAAAAAACAACAAAAACAAATTGCAATAAAAATTTTCTATTATATCAATGCAAATGTTCATTTAATTTGTTTTCGCACAAGATAAGTCTCTTTACAAAATTTACAACTTTACAGTACACACTATGTATTGAAACATTTAATTTATTCTGCCCAGTACTTTAAAGATAAATAATAGATTAGTAGCTTAGAAACAATATAAAACTTTTAAAAATATTGTGACATCAAACTGAATACAACAGTAACAAAATATATTTACAAAAAAAAATTAATAAGCAAGTTCCCTACCTAAAAGCTTTACGAAAACAAATCCAAGAGAGAAACTATTTCAGCGAAACCTCCCAGACAGTGGACACTCTAGCGTCCTTTTATGGAAACTTAACCTCCTCCAATGAAAAACGTCCATTTTGGGAAGCTTCACTGTACTCACATAACCTAAACTGGTCATTGACAATGTTTTAAATTATGAATTATAACAATTGAACATTTAATTTTGTTTTTAGTGGTTTATTGTCTTGAAAAAAATCGAGGCAGTGTGCATAAGATACAATTATTGCATTTAAGTACTAAATAAAATTCCTAAAACTCCACAACAAATTTTAAACAAATACAATCAAATTATTGCACTATTTTCCACTCATTTCATTATTAGTTTTATTAGAACTTAAAAAAAAAATTAATTTTTTGGCATTTCTTTCCAACGATCAGCCTACCGAAATTAACAAAAAAATATCACCCAAAACTTGTCAAAAATAAATTCATAGTCATGATTTGAAGGATATTTAAAATTTTAATAACTTAAATAATATATCTTCAAATAAAAAAAAAATTAAAATAAATCGTTGCATGGGCATTTTACTTATCGATTTCTAAAATTTCATAAATACTAGTTTTTAGTGTACCGTAAAAAAAAGCGAAAAAAATTTGGATTTTTTTGTTTAATTTTGAAAAAATTGTGCCAATGACCAATTTTCCTTTCTATGGCTAAAAACTAATTATCTTTATCTATATCTTCTTATAATTTTTAAATGAATAGCAAAGCTGAAATCGAAGACATATCTATAGATTTATAGTTTTTGATGATATTTACATAAAAATTTTCCACAGTTAATATTAATAGATGATAAAATATATATAAAAATGAATAATTTGCCTCGAGATTACCCAATGAATAAACTAACGTTCTTTATTACAATTCACTCAGAAGTTTAATCCAAATGTTTCACAGCCTTTTCTTTCACTTACTAAATAAAATTGTAAAAAGTGCCTGGAGGCGTGTAATAATACCATTTAATAAAAAATAATGATGAATTACTGATTGTTAGTTGATTATTTGGGGAATCGGAGAGGCAAAGTGGACACGAATACTTTAGAAAAGAAAAACTTTGAAGTACTTTTCTGTACAAAATTAAAAAAAACCAAACACGATTAGCAAGCTTTGAAAACGACGAAATAACTGCGGGGAATCCGAAGATTGGAGATGAAATGAGCATCATGATTCTCCGTTTCCGCTGTCGTCGCCGTCCGCTTCAAAGTCGTCGGACATTTCGTCTTCGTCGTCGTCTTCGATGTGATAATCATCGACGTAAAAGTCGGTCATGTCCATATTCTGCTCGGGAGCTCGAACTCGAGGTTTTATGCAATAATCCTCAAGAGTCATCGGAATCTCAACTCCGTCCTTTTCAGCTTCCGCCCGACCTCCAGAAACTTGTTTTCTGCAACATTTAGGTTATAATTTTAAACATAATAGTCCAGGCATCTTGAAACAAAAAAGGGCATTTAGGGGAAAGTTTAGGTAATCTGAAGTTTTCCAAGAAAATCGAAAAAAAAAGTCAAAATTTTGTCATTTTTTGATTATATCTCAAAAACTACTGATTTAAGCGACTTAACCACTTAGTACAAAATGAAAGCTCATAAAATTTTCTATAAAATTTGTGAAATTTGGCCTCAAAAAACGTTAGAGTGCTGAAAAAAGATCAAAATTCAATAACATGTAAAACAACCATATGTCCCATTTTCAAAGGAACGACTTCTATTTTGATACTTTTTTGAGAATTTAAATCATCGATTGCTGCCAAACGGCTGGACCGAATTTGACAAATAATTTATGAATTTTTAGGTAATTTTATAAGCTTTCATTTTGTACTAAGTGGTCAAATCGCTAAAGCCTATAGTTTTTGAGATATAATAAAAAAACCTCCAAAAATGCCAACATTTTTTTTTTGCATTTTTGACTAGTAGTCCAGTCGCCAGAGCGAAAAAAAGGGGGTCTGCTGGAAGAAATTGGGGACTTATTGAAACTTTTACAGTTTGTTCAGGGCTATGGTGGGATGACTCTCTTAATTTTTCCAACTCGAGAAACCTGTGCTACCCTCAGGAGGGGCGAAAAACCAAGCTGATTTTCGGTTTTTTGCCTATAAGTCCTAAACTAAGCGTTTTATGACAAAACACACTCTATTCAATATTGTAGGGCATACAATTTTCAACAATTTATAACTTAATAAATTTTCCTGTAACCTTACTGTTTATCGAGATACGCCTTATCAAAGTTTGAGAATTTCAAAAAACAGATGGTTTAGGCCTCTAACAGATGGTTTTGGTCCTCTAATAGGTTCAATTTATAAGCAGTAAGGTTACGGGAAAATGTATTAAGTTATAAATTGTTGAAAATTGTATGCCCTACAATATTGAATAGAGTGTGTTTTGTCATAAAACGCTTAGTTTAGGACTTATAGGCAAAAAACCGAAAATCAGCTTGGTTTTTCGCCCCTCCTGAGGGTAGCACAGGTTTCTCGAGCTCGAAATTAAGAGAGTCATCCCACCATAGCCCCAGTTTCAAAAAGTCCCCAATTTTTTCCATGTTCAATGTATATATTGACTGGACCATCTTGAAACAAAAAAGGGCATTTAGGGGAAAGTTTAGGTAATCTGAAGTTTTCCAACAAAATCGCAAAAAAAAAAGTCAAAATTTTGGCATTTTTTGATTATATCTCAAAAACTACTGGTTTAAGCGACTTAACCACTTAGTACAAAATGAAAGCTCATAAAATTTTCTGTAAAATTTGTGAAATTTGGCCTCAAAAAACCTTAGAGTGCTGAAAAAAGATGTAAAACAACCGTATGTCCCATTTTCAAAGGAACGACTTCTATTTTTGATACTTTTTTGAGAATTTGAATCATCGATTGCTGCCAAACGGCTGGACCGAATTTGACAAATAATTAATGAATTTTTAGGTAATTTTATAAGCTTTCATTTTGTACTAAGTGCTCAAATCGCTGAAGCCTATAGTTTTTGAGATATAATCAAAAAACCTCCAAAAAAGCCAAAATTTTGACTTTTTTGCACGGCTGGACCGAATTTGACAAATAATTTATGAATTTTTAGGTAATTTTGTAAGCTTTCATTTTGTACTAAGTGGTAAAATCGCAAAAGCCTATAGTTTTTGAGATATAATAAAAAAAACCTCCAAAATTGCCAAAATTTTGACTTTTTTGCATGGCTGGACTATAAATCTTGAAACAAAAAAGGGCATTCATGGGAAAGTTTAGGTAATCTGAAGTTTTCCAACAAAATCGCAAAAAAAGTCAAAATTTTGGCATTTTTGCGGTTTTTTGATTATATCTCAAAAACTACTGATTTAAGCGACTTAACCACTTAGTACAAAATGAAAGATCATTAAATTTGCTATGAAATTCGGCCTCAAAAAACGTTAGAGTGCTGAAAAAAGATCAAAATTCAATAACATGTAAAACAACCATATGTCCCATTTTCAAAGGAACGACTTCTATCTTGATACTTTTTTGAGAATTTAAATCATCGATTGCTGCCAAACGGCTGGACCGAATTTGACAAATAATTAATGAATTTTTAGGTAATTTTATAAGCTTTCATTTTGTAATAAGTGGTCAAATCGCAAAAGCCTATAGTTTTTGAGATATAATCAAAAAACCTCCAAAAATGCCAAAATTTTGCATTTTTGACTAGATTCTGGGCAAAATTTTTGTCGGCAAACTTCAGATTTGTAATCAGCGAGCCAAAAAACAACCTAAACTTTCCTCTAAATATCCTATGGCACCATACCTGATTATATTTTCGTATTCTTTATCTTTTCCTTTAGAATCCCTCCATCTTCGGTACATAACTGAGGCATCGACGTTGGCAGGGCTGAATGTATTAGGTTCGTTTAAAAGGGAGATCACTGATAATAAAATGGTCCTATTTTTGTGTAAACAGCTTGGTGTGATAGATTTGGTTTATACCTGACGTTTTGTGTTGGGGTCCACCTTTCACAAGGCAATTCTCCTGATTGCGGGTCATCAACTGGAGGGTGCAAAATGGAAATACATATATCACCGTTCTAAAAAAAAATAGAATTAATGAAACATAAAAAATTTAAAAGTCATTACCTCATAGACATTTGGATGCCAAACTTTAGTTAAAAATCTGATGCTAGGAGGAGAATATGGGTAGTCCGGGGGGAATTTCATATGTGCCTGAAAAAAATAAAAAGATTTGTCATTTTTGATGATTATACTGAAAAACGTCAGCAAATGTAGCTTTAAGTTTGTGAAAATCAATGGAGTACACAATGCGAAGGGGAGATCAAAGGGGAGTTGATGAAAGGACAGTAAAACGTCGGATTTATGTCGTAAATTACACTGGCTATTCGCCAGATTCTAAAAGTCAAAGACTTATCTTTATTTCTTTGACAGAAACCGAAATTGTAAAATCATTGAACGTCACAGAACGGAATATTCAGCATGAGAAGACACCTTTTTTTGGAGTAAGGGAAAAGAATGTAGCTAAAAGGGTCCCTAATGTCCAAAAAAAGAGGTAAAAAGGGCCCCCAAGTGTCCAAAAAGGATCAAAAACCAAGCTAAAAGGGCACCTAGTGTACAAAAAGGATCAAAAACCGAGCTAAAAGGGCCCTTAAGTGTCCAAAAACCAAGCTAAAAGGGCACCTAGTGTACAAAAAGGATCAAAAACCGAGCTAAAAGGGCTCCTAGTGTACAAAAAGGAACAAAATCGACCTAAAAGGGCCCCTAGTGTACAAAAAGGATCAAAAACCGAGTTAAAAGGGCCCTTAAGTGTCCAAAAACCAAGCTAAAAGGGCACCTAGTGTACAAACAGGATCAAAAACCCAGCTAAAAGGGCCCTTAAGTGTCCAAAAACCAAGCTAAAAGGGCACCTAGTGTACAAAAAGGATCAAAAACCGAGCAAAAAGGGCCCTTAAGTGTCCAAAAACAAAGCTAAAAGGGCCCCTAGTGTACAAAAAGGATCAAAAACCGAGCTAAAAGGGCCCTTAAGTGTCCAAAAACCAAGCTAAAAGGGCAACTAGTGTACAAAAAGGATCAAAAACCGAGCAAAAAGGGCCCTTAAGTGTCCAAAAACAAAGCTAAAAGGGCCCCTAGTGTACAAAAAGGATCAAAAACCGAGCTAAAAGGGCCCTTAAGTGTCCAAAAACCAAGCTAAAAGGGCACCTAGTGTACAAAAAGGATCAAAAACCCAGCTAAAAGGGCCCTTAAGTGTCCAAAAACCAAGCTAAAAGGGCACCTAGTGTACAAAAAGGATCAAAAACCGAGCAAAAAGGGCCCTTAAGTGTCCAAAAACAAAGCTAAAAGGGCCCCTAGTGTACAAAAAGGATCAAAAACCGAGCTAAAAGGGCCCTTAAGTGTCCAAAAACCAAGCTAAAAGGGCCCCTAGTGTACAAAAAGGATCAAAAACCGAGCTAAAAGGGTCCTTAAGTGTCCAAAAACCAAGCTAAAAGGGCCCCTAGTGTACAAAAAGGATCAAAAATCGAGTTAAAAGGGGCCATAGTGTCCAAAAAGGATCAAAAACCAAGATAAAAGGGCACCTAGTATCCAAAAAGGATCAAAAATCGAGCTAAAAGGGCCAACAGTGTCCAAAAAAGATCAAAAATCAAGCTAAAAGGGCCCCCGGTGTCCAAAAAGGATCAAAAATCAAGCTAAAAGGGCCCCCGGTGTCCAAAAAGGATCAAAATCAATCTAAAAAGGGCCCATTTCATAGTAAAGGAACAAATTCTGGTATTTTTAGCATGATTTTTTTTAAATCCTTTTTGGACACTTAGGGGCCCTTTTAGCATGAATTCACATCCTTTTGGACACCAGGGGCCCTTTTTAGCTTTATTTTTTTATACACTAGGTTCCACTTTTTAACCTCGGTTTCAGGTATTCTTTAAATTTAGGACACTTAGGGGTCATTTTTACTTCGATTTTTGATCCTTTTTATACACCAGGGGCCATTTTCCCCTCGATTTTAGGAATTTTTTCCTTTTTGGTCACTTAGGGGCCCTTTTTAGCTAGATTTTTGATCTTTTTTGGCTACTTAGGGGCCCTTTTTACCTTGATTTTAAATCCTTTTAATACACTAGGGGCCATTTTCCCCTCGATTTTAGGAATTTTTCCATTTAGGACTTTTAGGGGCCTTTTGTACTTTGATTTTTGATCTTTTTTGCACACTAGGGGCCATTTTTAGCTTGATTTTGATCTTTTTTGGTCACTTAGGGGCCCTTTTTAGCTTGATTTTTTTATATTTTTATACATTAGGGGCCACTTTTTTAACCAAGGTTTCAGGTATTTTTTCAATTTAGAACACTTAGGGGCAATTTTTACTTCGATTTTTGATCCTTTTTATACACCAGGGGCCATTTTTACCTCGATTTTAGGTATTTTTTCTTTGTGGTCACTTAGGGGCCCTTTTTAGCTTGATTTTGATCTTTTTGGTCACTTAGGGGCCATTTTTACCTCGATTTTATATATTTTTTGCCCACTTAAGGGCCCTTTTTAGCTTTATTTTTGATAATTTTTAATTTTTAAACACTAGGTGCCATTTTTACCTCGATTTTTGGACATTCCCTTTTAGCTATTCTGGACACCCGTAGAAAATAGTTTTATCTTCCCAGTTAATCAGAGACCTACTTAACTTTACTAATGACCACAGATATCCTCGTAGACAAACGTACTTCCATAATTTAAAATCTCGAAATGAAACCAGGGGACTAATTTCTATTTGTCATGCTATCTTTTTCGCCTACGAATCTAAAAAACGTAAAATTTAACCACAAAGCTAGACAGATATCCAAAAAGATGTAACAAAAGGTATTTGAGTTTATTGAATTGACTCACGTCATTATTTATAGTGGGCTGAGTCAAAAAGCGATCGATAATCAAAACATGGAAAAAGATAAATAGAAAGTCAGCAAGCTGGAATTTTTCAAGAAATGAATGAAAAGAAGAAAAAGTTCGTAGAAATGGGCAATCTGAAAGAACTAGAAGGAGCAATAAACGAGCAAATTGGGCACTTTTTAAGTTTTTGACCTCTAGCTCGAAAATTATGGGTTTTAGCGACTTGACAACGAAGTACAAAATGAAAGATTATTAAATTTTGCGTCTAATGAGCCTTCCGGAGTCAAAATCGGTCAAGCCGTTCATGAGATATCGATGGGGCAAAAGAACTACAAGGAACAATAAACGAGCAAATTTGGCACTTTTTAAGTTTTTGACCTCTAGCTCAAAAATTATGGGTTTTAGCGACTTGACAACGAAGAACAAAATGAAAGATGATTACATTCTGCCTTTAATGAGCCTTCCGGAGTCAAAATCGGTCGAGCCGTTCAGGAGATATTGATGGACAAAAGAACTAGAAAGAGCAATAAACGAGCGAATTGGGCACTTTTTAAGTTTTTGACCTCTAGCTCGAAAATTATGGGTTTTAGCGACTTGACAACGAAGTACAAAATGAAAGATGATTAAATTCTGCTTCTAATGAGCCTTCCGGAGTAAAAATCGGTCGAGCCGTTCATGAGATATCGATGGGACAAAAGAACTACAAGGAACAATAAACGAGCAAATTTGGCACTTTTTAAGATTTTGACCTCTAGCTCGAAAATTATGGGTTTTAGCGACTTGACAACGAAGTACAAAATGAAAGATGATTACATTCTGCCTTTAATGAGCCTTCCGGAGTCAAAATCGGTCGAGCCGTTCAGGAGATATTGATGGACAAACGAACTAGAAAGAGCAATAAACGAGTGCACTTTTTAAGTTTTGAGACCTCCTAGCTCAGAAAATTATGGGTTTTAAGGCGACTTGATAACGAAGTAGCAGAAATGAAAGGGATGATTAAATTCTCTGGCTTCTAATGAGCACTCTCTCGGAGTCAGAAATCGTCGAGCGCGTTCATGAGATATATCGATGGGACATAAAGAACTACAAGGAAGCACATAAACGAGGCAAATTCTGCACTTTTAAGTTTTTGACCTCTATGTCTCATAATTATGGGTCTATAGGCAACATTGGGCAACGAAGTACAAAAAATGAAGAGATGATTAATTCTGCTTCTAACATGAGCCTTAAACGGAGTGCCACCATCGGTCGAGCGTTAAGGAGATATTGTATGGGGCTGAAAGAACTAGAAGGGGAGCAGATAAATGAGGCGGGCACCTTTTTAAGTTTTTGACCTCTAGCTCGAAAATTATGGGTTTTAGCGATTTGATGGGCACGAAGTAAAAAATGAAGGATTATTAAATTTTGTCGTGTGCTAATGAGCCTTCCGGAGTCTAAAATCGGTCGGGGGGAGACCGTTTCAGGAGATATTGATGGGCAAAAGAACTTAGTAAGGGAGGTCAATAACGAACGGCACTTTTTAGATGTTTTTGACCTCTACCTCGAGAAGTTATGGGTTTTAGCGACTTGATGCCACAAAGTATCAAAATGAAAGATTATTAAATTCTGCGTCTAATGGGTCTTTCCGGGGTGCAAAATCGGTCGAGCGTCAGCATGAGTTATCGATGATCAAGTTCGTCGTTTTTCTTTTTCTATAGCATACATATTAATCTTTGCATATGCTATGTAATATGAACTTCGTATTGAGTTTGAATGGGGTCCGATTTACAAGATGAGAAACAAAACTGGGTAAGTGAAAAACAGGAATTCATTTAATATGCGCGTATAAATGCGGACATTTTTCATTTTGTTAATGTGGTCGAAAATTCTGAAACAGTGGAGTATTCGCTCGAGAAAGCTCTAAATGATCCGCAAGGAAGTTGTAAATAAAGAGAAATAACAAATCGATGGGTAAATTACGAAAAAAGTCAAAAGAGACCTCTCACGACGAATTCGAAAAACGATCTTTGAATACGGAAAAAGGAAAAGGTTGTAAAAAAAGGTCATCAAACATGTGTAGATAAAGAACAAAACGGCAAAATACGATTCGCTCATCTCCTTTTTTTTCCTGTTATAAAAACCTTTTTTTAAGGGCTAGGAAAATTATTTGTCTTTTTCTCACGCGGGCCTATACAATCGTAAATAAATTTTTTTTTTTTTAGTTTTTTTGGTACTGAAGAAGTAAAAGGAAGCGACAACTATCAGTTGAGAGATCTTCAGATACTTATCTTAAGACAGAAGGTCAGAGTAAGCCGAATGGCGAATTTTTTTTGTGCTGAGGAGGAATACTCAAAAAAGGTTAACATCAGAATATGGGGTCTAATTGGGCTGAAAAGGGTAGTTTTTTTTGTCAAAAAAAGGCGTCAAATTCTGGCGGTAAAATGGTCTTTTCTGTCAAAAAAGGGTGCAAATATTGTCTAAAAATGTTGTTTCATGTAAAAAAAAGAGTCAAAATCTGGCTGAAAAAGGTCTTTTCTGTGGGTCGAAAAGGTGCAAAATCAAAATCTGTCTAAAAAGTGTTGCTTCTTATAAAAAAAAAAGAGTAAAAATCAGGCTGAAAAATGTCGTTTCTTGTCAAAAAGGGTCAAAATTTGTCTAAAAAGTGTTGTTTCATGTAAAAAAAAAAGGTCAAAATCTGGCTGAAAAAGGTCTTTTCTTGTCGAAAAGGGTCAAAATTTGTCTAAAAAGTGTTGTTTTTTGTTTAAAAAAAAAAAAGTGTCAAAATCTGGCTGAAAAGTGTCTTTCTTTGTCAAAAAGGTCAAAATCTAACAGAAAATGGTCTTTTATTATTAAAAAAAAAAAAAAAAAAAAGGTTCAAAATCAGGCTGAATAGGGTCTTTTCTTGTTAACAAACTTCTTTTGAGATTATGTTTTTCTCCTGACAAAAAGAGTCCGATTTGCTAAATAAGGAAGGTGCCTTTTTCTTTGAAAAAGGGTTACAATCTGGCTGAAAGGGGTCTTTTCTTATCAAAAAAAGGTTCAAAATAAGGCTGAAAAGGGTTTTTACTTATCAATAGGTGTTAAAATCTGTATAAAAAGTGTCTTTCCTTGTCAAACAGGGTCAAAATTTGGCTGAAAAGGGTCGTTTCTTATCAAAAAAAAGGTTCAAAATCAAGCAAAAAAGGTTCAATTGGGTCTTTTCTTGTCTAAAAGGGTCAAAATCTATCTGAAAAGTGTCTTTTCGCCTGTGTCAATAGGGTCCAAAATTTTGGCTAAAAATGGTGCGTTCTTGATCAAAAAAAGGTTCTAAAATCAATCAAAAAAGGATTCAATTGGGTCTTTTCTTGTCTACAAGGTCAAAATCTATCTGAAATAGTGTCTTTGCCTGTCAAAATAGGGTCATAAATTTGGCTGAAAGGGTCGTTTCTCTTATCAAACAGAAGGTTGCAAATCAGCAAAAAAGGTTTAATTAGTCTTTTCTTGTCTAAAAAGGGTGCAAATTCTATTCTGAAAGTGTCTTTCCTTGTCAAAAAGGTCATAAATACCTAACAGAAAATGGTCTTTTATTAATAAAAAAAAAGGGTCCATAAATCTAGGCTGAATAGGTCTTTTCTTGTAAAAGCTCTTTCAATTATTTTTTTTTTCTGACGAAAAGAGTCGAATTTGGCTAAAAGAGGGCCTTTTTGGGGGGGGGGGGAAAAAGGGTTTACGAAATCTGGCTGAAGAGGAGGGTCTTTTCTCTATCAAAAAAGGTCAAAATAAGGCTGAATAAGGGTTTTTACTGTGTAATCAATAGGTTTAAAATCTGTATAAAGAAAGTGTCTTTCCTTGTCAAACGGGTCAAATTTTGGGCTTGAAAGGTCGTTTCTTATAAAAAAAAAAAATCAAAAAAAAAAAAAAATCAAAAATCAAAAATCAAGCAAAAAAGGTTCAATTGGGTCTTTTCTTGTCAAAAAGGGTCAAAATCTATCTGAAAAGTGTCTATCCTAGTCCAGAAGGGTCAAACTCTGGCTGATAAGGGTCGTTTGTGGTTCACATAAGGACAATGTGTATTAAAAATCGTTGAAATGAGTAAAATGACCCGTATTAAGAGAAAAATCTCCGGACATAATGCGTTAAATTCACGGGATTAATGCCGTTAAAAATGTGCACGGGCTATAATTGCGTTAAAATCACGCATAATACGTTAAAAGGCACGCATAACGCGGTAAATCGACGCATAATGCTAAAATCCGCGGCATAAACCGTTAAAATCACGACGGCATAACGCGTTAAAATCACGCATGAACGCGTTAAATCACACGCATAAACGCGTTAAAATTCAACGCATAATGCGTAAAATCCCCGCATATGCGTTAAAATCACGGCCTAGGTAATTCGTTTTAAATCCCGCATATGAGTTAAAAATCACGCATAGGTAATGCGTTTGAAATCCGCGCATAGATGAGTTAATAATCACGCATAACGCGTTAAAAATCACGCATAACGCGTTAAAATCTCAAGCGCATAATGTCGTTAAAATCGCACG
>JAGWEN010000596.1:0-38820 GCA_018703685.1 Orius laevigatus | reverse complement strand
AAAAGGGGGTCTGCTGGAAGAAATTGGGGACTTAATGAAACTTTTACAGTTTGTCCGGAGCTATGGTGGGATGACTCTCTTAATTTTTCCAACTCGAGAAACCTGTGCTACCCTCAGGAGGGGCGAAAAACCAAGCTGATTTTCGGTTTTTTGCCTATAAGTCCTAAACTAAGCGTTTTATGACAAAACACACTCTATTCAATATTGTAGGGCATACAATTTTCAACAATTTATAACTTAATAAATTTTCCTGTAACCTTACTGTTTATCGAGATACGCCTTATCAAAGTTTGAGAATTTCAAAAAACAGATGGTTTAGGCCTCTAACAGATGGTTTTGGTCCTCTAATAGGTTCAATTAGTTCAATTTATAAGCAGTAAGGTTACGGGAAAATTTATTAAGTAATAAATTGTTGAAAATTGTATGCCCTACAATATTGAATAGAGTGTGTTTTGTCATAAAACGCTTAGTTTAGGACTTATAGGCAAAAAACCGAAAATCAGCTTGGTTTTTCGCCCCTCCTGAGGGTAGCACAGGTTTCTCGAGTTGGAAAAATTAAGAGAGTCATCCCACCATAGCCCCAGTTTCAAAAAGTCCCCAATTTTTTCCATGTTCAATGTATATATTGACTGGACCATCTTGAAACAAAAAAGGGCATTTAGGGGAAAGTTTAGGTAATCTGAAGTTTTCCAACAAAATCGCAAAAATAAAAGTCAAAATTTGGCATTTTTTTGATTATATCTCAAAAACTACTGATTTAAGCGACTTAACCACTTAGTACAAAATGAAAGCTCATAAAATTTTCTATAAAATTTGTGAAATTCGGCCTCAAAAAACGTTAGAGTGCTGAAAAAGACAAAATTCAATAACATGTAAAACAACCATATGTCCCATTTTCGAAGGAACGACTTCTATTTTGATATTTTTGAGAATTTGAATCATCGATTGCTGCAAACGGCTGGACCGAATTTGACAAATAATTAATGAATTTTTAGGTAATTTTATAAGCTTTCATTTTGTACTAAGTCAAATCGCAAAAACTATGTTTTTGAGATATAATCAAAAACTCCAAAATGCCAAAATTTTGACTTTTTTGCCGGCTGGACCGAATTTTGACAAATAATTACATGATTTTTAGGTTTTAATTTTATAAGGCTTTCATTTTGTACTAAGGGTCAATCGCTAAGCCTTAGTTTTGAGATATAATCAAAAAACCTCCAAAAAAGCCAAAATTTTGACTTTTTTGCAACGGCTGGACCGAATTGACAAATACTTTATGAATTTTTAGGTAATTTTGTAAGCTTTCATTTTGTACTAAGTGGTAAAATCGCAAAAGCCTATAGTTTTTGAGGATATATAATAAAAAAAACCTCCAAAATTGCCAAATTTTGACTTTTTGGCATGGCCTGGACTATAAATCTTGAAACAAAAAAGGGCATTCATGGGAAAGTTTTAGGTAATCTTAAGTATTTCCAACAAATCGCAAAAAAAGTCAAATTTTGGCATTTTTGCGGTTGTTTTTTGATTATATCTCAAAAACTACTGATTTAAGCGACTTAACCACTTAGTACAAAATGAAAAGATCATTAAATTTGCTATGGAATTCGCCTCAAAAAACGTTAGAGTGCTGAAAAAAGATCAAATTCAATAACATGTAAAACAACCATATGTCCCATTTCAAAGGAACGACTTCTATCTTGATACTTTTTTGAGAATTTAAATCATCGATTGCTGCCAAACGGCTGGACCGAATTTGACAAATAATTAATGATTTTTAGGTAATTTATAAGCTTTCATTTTGTACTAAGTGGTCCAAATCGCCAAAAGCCTATAGTTTTGAGATATATACAAAACGTGGATCCAAAATGCCAATATGCATTGTCTCTCTGCATGTTTAGTGCTGGCAAATATTTTTAGTCGGCAACTAAAACATCCGAGGATGTTGTCAATCAGACGAGCACAACCTAAACTGTCCTCTAAATATCCTATGGCACATACCTGATTATATTTTCGGATTCGTTTATCTTTTCCTTTAGAGATACCCTCCATCTTCGGTACATAACTGAGGCATCAGACGTGGCAGGGCTGAATGTATAGGTTCGTTTAAAAGGGATGTTGATCACTGATTGAATAAAAATGGTTCCTAGATTTTTGTGTGTAAACAGCTTGGTGTGTGATAGATTTGAGTTTATACTGACGTTGTGTGTTCGGGGTCCACCTGTCACAAGGCAATTCTCCTGATTGCGGGTCTATCAACTGGAACGGGTGCAAATGGAAATACGATATATACACCGTTCGATAGAATATAATGAAACAGAAAAAATTTAAAGTCATTACCTCATAAGGACATTTGGATGCCAAACTTTAGTTAAAAATTCTGATGCTAGGAGGAGAATATGGTGAGTCCTAGGGTGCGGTTATGTCGAATCCTGCACTCATGTGTGGCGGGGCTGTACTTCGCATGATCTAGAGTGTTCAACGCTGGGGATTATTTCGTGAGGAATTGAAGATGTATGTCTCTTATCATGGATTGTTGATGGCGAGTAGTACTGAGGCAACAGAACGTACAGCAAATGTAGCTCTAAGTTTGGTGAAATCAATGAGTACACAATGCAAAGGGTCCGCCGAGATCAAAGGGGAGTGTGATGAAAGGACAGTAAACGCTCGATTTATGTCGTAATTACACTGCTATCGCCAGATTCTAAAAGTCAAAGACATATCTTATCTTTCTTGTGACAGAAACCGAATAAGTTGTAAAATCATTGAACGTCACAGAACGAATATTCAGCATGAGAAGACACTGGAGATAGGGAAAGAGATATGTAGCTAAAAGGGTCCCTAATGTCCACAAAAACAAAGAGTACAAAATAAGGGCCCATACGTGTCCAAAAGGAGCAAAAAACCAGAGCTAAAAGGGCACCTAGTTGTCCCAAAAAGGATCAAAAACCGAGCTAAAAACGGGCCCCTAGAGACTAGTCACAAAAGGAACACAAATCGACCTAAAAGGGCCCCTCTAGTGTAGCAAAGAAGGATCCAGAAACCTGAGCTACAATAGGGCACCTAAGGTGTCCAAAAGATACCAAAATCGGACCTAATAAAAGGGCTAGTGTACAAAAGGATCAAAGAACGAGCTAAAGGGGCCCTTACAGTGTCAAAAACCAAGCTAAAAGGCACCTAGTGTACAAAAAAGGAGCCATCAAAAACCGCGCTAAAAAGGGCCCTAAGACGTGTCCCAAAAACAAAGCTAGGGCCCGCTAGTGTACAAAAAGGATCAAAACACCGAGCTAGGGGCCCTGAAGTGTGCACAAAACAAACAAGCTAAACGGGCCCCTAGTGTACAAAAAGGATCAACAACCGAGCCAGGGCCCCTAAGTGTCCACAAAACCAAGCTAAAAGGGCCCCTGGTGTAACAAAAAGATCAAAAACAAACGAGCTAAAAAGGGGCCTTTCACGTGTCAACAAACTCAGCTAAAAGGCACCTAGTGTCCAAAAAGAGATCAAATAACCGAGCTAAAAGGGCATAGTGTACAAAAATGGCATCAAAACCAGCTAAAAGGGGCACCTAGTGTACAAAAAGATCACAAACCGAGCTAAAAGGCTCCTAGTGTACAAAAAGGAACAAAATCGACCTAAAGGGCCCCTAGTGGTATCAAAACAGGTCAAAAACCGAGTAAAAGGTGCCCTTAAGTGTCCAAAAACGCAAGCTAAAAGAAAGGGCCCCTAGTGTAGCAGAAGGATCAAAACGAGCAACAAGGGCCTTAAGTGTAGTCCAAAAACGAAGCTAAAAGGGCCCCTCAGTGTACAACAAGGATCAACAAAAAACCGAGCTACAAAACGGCTTAACGTGTGTCCAAAAACCCAAGCTGAAAAGGGCACCTAGTGTCCACAGAAAAGGCATCAATAAAATAACGAGCTAACCTAAAAGCCTAGTGGTAGCAAAACAGATCAAAAACCAAGCTAAAAGGGCACCTTAGTGTACAAAAAGGATCAAAAAACCGAGCTAAAAGGGCCCTTAAGTGTCACTCCAAACCAAGCTCTAAAAAGGGCAACTAGTGTACAAAAAGGATCAAAAACACGAGCTAAAAGGCTAGTGTACAAAAAGGAACAAAATCGACCTAAAAGGGCCCCTAGTGTACAAAAAGGATAAAAAACCGAGCTAAAAGGGCCCTTAATTGTCCAAAAACCAAGCTAAAAGGGCACCTAGTGTACATAAAAGGATCGAAAACCAAGCTAAAAGGGCCCCTAGTGTACAAAAAGGATCAAAATCGACCTAAAAAGGGCCCCTAATGTCGAAAAAGGATCAAAACTCAAGTTAAAAGGGCCCCTAGTGTACAAAAAGGATCAAAAATCGAGTTAAAAGGGGCCATAGTGTCCAAAAAGGATCAAAAACCAAGATAAAAGGCACCTAGTGTCCAAACAGGTTTTTAGCGATCAAAATCGAGCTAAAGGGCAACAGTGGCCTCTAGAGTCAAAATCAAGCTAAAAGGGCCACTAGTGGTCCAAAAGGATAAAAAACAAGCCTAAAAGGGCCCCCTGCTGGTCCAAAAAGAAATCAAAATCAATGCTCAAAAAGCGGCCCCTCATAGTAAAGGACAAATTCTGTGGATTTTTAGCAGTGATAATAAAATCTTTTTGACACTTATGGCGCGCCCCTTTTAGCATGAATTCACGATCTTTTTAGGACACCAAGGGCCCTCTTAACCTCGTGGTTTAGGTATTTTATCCTTTTAGGACACTTAGGGGCCCTATGCTTTTTTAGATTAATATACACTAGCGTTCCCGCTTTTTAACCTCGGTTCAGGTATCTCTTTACATTTAAGGACACTTGATGGCGTCTATTTTACTTCGATTTTTGATCCTTTTTATACAATCCAGGGCCATCATCTTCCTTTCCCTCGATTTTACGGAATTAATTTATTTTTTACCTTTCTTTTGGGTCACTTAGTTTAGCCCTAGATAGCTAGATTTTTTGATCTTTTCTTGTGGCTGCGACTTAGGGCCCTTTTTACTTTACCTTGATTTTAATACACCTTTTAATACACTATGGGCCATATGTTCCCTCCGATAGGAAATTAGGGGAGACTGTTCCATTATGAACTCTTTTTTAGCCCTGGGGCTTTGTACTTTGATATAATTTTTGATCTTTTTTGTGTGCACACTAGGGGCCATTTTTAGCTGGATGTTGATCTTTTTGCGTCACTGTTGGTATGGGGACGCTGAAATGGGTAAGTTTGTTAGCCGCTATTTTGAGCATTAGATTTTTTAATCGTTTTTGGAGCACTTGGGGGCCCTTGCAGCTTGATTAATAATTCACTAGGGGGCCCTTTTAACCTACGGGCGTTTCAGGATTAATCAATTTCGGACACTTAGGGCAATTTTATAATTTTTACTTTGATAATTTTTGATCCTGTTTATACACCAGGGCCACTCTTTTATTTTTACGCGATTTTAGGTATGTTATCCTTTGAGTCACTTAGCGCTCCCCTTTTTTGTTTAGCCTGATTTTTGATCTGTGCTGCCACACTTAGAGGGCCCTCCTTTTTGAGCTATATTTTTGACATAATTTCTAATTTTTAGAACACTAGAAGCCATTTTTGTACTCTTATTTTAGGTATTTATGTTTTCTGTGCGTGGTCACTTAGGGGCCCTTTTTAGCGCTTGATTTTTGATCATTGCTTGATTTTGATCTTGCTTGATTTGACTTTTCTCGGTCACTTAGGGGCCATTTTTACCATCGAATTTATATCTTTTTTGCCGCACTTAGGGGCCCCTTTTTTAGCCGTGACTTTTGACTCGTTCTGTACACTTACGCCCATTTTTACCTTCGATTTTATATCTTTTTTGCCCACTTAGGGGACCCTTTTCTAGCTTGATTTGATCTTTTCTGGCTCACTTAGGCCACTACCTCGATTTTATATCTTTTTTGCCCACTTACGCTGTAGCTATATTTATTTTTGATCATTTTTAATTTTTAAACACTAGGAGCCATTTTTACCTTTATTTTAGGTATTTTTTCTTTGCGGTCACTTAGGGGCCCTTTTTAGCTTGATTTTGATCTTGCTTGATTTTGATCTTTTCTGGTCACTTAGGGGCCATTTTTACCTCGATTTTATATCTTTTTTGCCCACTTAGGGGCCCTTTTTAGCTTGATTTTGATCTTTTCTGGTCACTTAGGGGCCATTTTTACCTCGATTTTATATCTTTTTTGCGCACCACTTAGGGGCCCTTTTTAAGCTATGATTTGATCATCTGGTCAAACCCACTAGGCGGCCATTTTACCCTCGAGTTTTAGGTACTCCTTTTCTTTGCACTTAGGGGCCCTTTTTAGCTATGATTTTGATCTTAGCTTTATTTTGACTTTTTCAGACACTAGGGCCATTTTTACCTCGATTTTAGGTAATTTTTCTTTGCGCACTAGGGCCCCTTTTTTAGGACTTGATGTGAATTCTTGACCTTGCTGATCTTTTCTGGTCACTTAGGGGCCATTTTTACCTCGATTTTATATCTTTTTTGCCCACTTAGGGGCCCTTTTTAGCTTGATTTTGATCTTTTCTGGTCACTTAGGGGCCATTTTTACCTCGATTTTATATCTTTTTTGCCCACTTAGGGGCCCTTTTTAGCTATATTTTTGATCATTTTTAATTTTTAAACACTAGGAGCCATTTTTACATACGATTTTGGACATTCCCTTTAGCTACTTCTGGACACCCGTAGAAATAGTTTATCTCCAGTTAATCAGAGACCTACTTACTTTACTAAGTGACCACAGATATCCTCGTAGACAAACGTACTTCCATAATTTAAAATCTCGAAATGAAACCAGGGACTAATTTCTATTTGTCATGCTATCTTTTTCGCCTACGAATCTTAAAAAACGTAAAATTTAACCACAAAGCTAGACAGATATCCAAAAAGATGTAACAAAAGGTATTGAGTTTATTGAATTGACTCACGTCATTATTATAGTGGGCTGAGTCAAAAAAGCGATCGATAATCAAAACATGGAAAAAGATAATAGAAAGTCAGCAAGCTGGAATTTTCAAGAAATGAATGAAAAGAAGAAAAGTTCGTAGAAATGGGCAATCTGAAAGAACTAGAAGGAGCAATAAAACGAGCAAATGGGCACTTTTTAGTTTTTGACCTCCTAGCTCGAAAATTATGGGTTTTAGCGACTTGAGCACGAAGTACAAAATGAAAGATATTAAATTTTGCGTCTAATGAGCCTTCCGGAGCTCAAAATCGGGTGAGCCGTTCAGGAGATATCGATGGGGCAAAAGAACTAGAAGGAACAATAAACGAGCAAATTTGGCACTCTTTTAAGTTTTTGACTCTAGCTCAAAAATATGGGTTTAGCGACTTGACAACGAAGTAAACAAATGAAAGATGATTACATTCTGCCTTTAATGAGCCTTCCGGAGTCAAAATCGGTCGAGCCGTTCAGGAGATATTGATGGACAAAAGAACTAGAAAGAGCAATAAACGAGCGAATTGGGCACTTTTTAAGTTTTTGACCTCTACCTCGAAAATTATGGGTTTTAGCGACTTGACAGCGAAGTACAAAATGAAAGATTATTAAATTTTGCGTCTAATGAGCCTTCCGGAGTCAAAATCGGTCGAGCCGTTCAGGAGATATTGATGGGGCAAAATAACTAGAAGGACCAATAAAAGAGCGGCACTTTTTAAGTTTTTGACCTCTAGCTCGAAAATTATGGGTTTTAGCGACTTGACAACGAAGTACAAAATGAAAGATTATTAAATTCTGCGTCTAATGGGCTTTCAGCGGTCAAAATCGGTCGAGCCGTTAAGGAGATATTGATGGGACAAAAGAACTAGAAGGAGCAATAAACGAGTGGCACTTTTTAAGTTTTTGACCTCTAGCTCGAAAATTATGGGTTTTAGCGACTTGACAACGAAGTACAAAATGAAAGATGATTAAATTCTGCTTCTAATGAGCCTTACGGAGTCAAAATCGGTCGAGCCGTTCATGAGATATCGATGGGACAAAAGAACTACAAGGAACAATAAACGAGCAAATTCGGCACTTTTTAAGTTTTTGACCTCTAGCTCGAAAATTATGGGTCTTAGCAACTTGACAACGAAGTACAAAATGAAAGATGATTAAATTCTGCTTCTAATGAGCCTTACGGAGTCAAAATCGGTCGAGCCGTTAAGGAGATATTGATGGGGTAAAAGAACTAGAAGGAGCAATAAATGAGCGGCACTTTTTAAGTTTTTGACCTCTAGCTCGAAAATTATGGGTTTTAGCGATTTGAGCACGAAGTAAAAAATGAAAGATTATTAAATTTTGCGTCTAATGAGCCTTCCGGAGTCAAAATCGGTCGAGCCGTTCAGGAGATATTGATGGGGCAAAAGAACTAGAAGGAGCAATAAACGAACGGCACTTTTTAAGTTTTTGACCTCTAGCTCGAAAATTATGGGTTTTAGCGACTTGACAACGAAGTACAAAATGAAAGATTATTAAATTCTGCGTCTAATGGGCTTTCCGGAGTCAAAATCGGTCGAGCCGTTCATGAGATATCGATGGGACAAAAGAACTACAAGGAACAATAAACGAGCAAATTCGGCACTTTTTAAGTTTTTGACCTCTAGCTCGAAAATTATGGGTTTTAGCGACTTGACAGCGAAGTACAAAATGAAAGATTATTAAATTTTGCGTCTAATGAGCCTTCCGGAGTCAAAATCGGTCGAGCCGTTCAGGAGATATTGATGGACAAAAGAACTAGAAAGAGCAATAAACGAGCGAATTGGGCACTTTTTAAGTTTTTGACCTCTAGCTCGAAAATTATGGGTTTTAGCGACTTGACAACGAAGTACAAAATGAAAGATGATTAAATTCTGCGTCTAATGAGCTTTCCGGAGTCAAAATCGGTCGAGCCGTTCAGGAGATATCGATGGGACAAAAGAACTACAAGGAACAATAAACGAGCAAATTCGGCACTTTTTAAGTTTTTGACCTCTAGCTCGAAAATTATGGGTTTTATCGACTTGACAACGAAGTACAAAATGAAAGATGATTAAATTCTGCTTCTAATGAGCTATCCGGAGTCAAAATCGGTCGAGCCGTTCGTGAGTTATCGATGGTCAAAGTTGACCAGTTTTGTAGGAACGATTTGTGAAAATTCTCACAAAGTTCGCGTTTTTTTCTTTTTTCTATACATATAATCTTTGCATATGCAGAAATAACTTTCGTATTGAGGTTTGAATGGTCCGATTTACAAGATGTAGAAACAAAAATGGGAAAAGTGAAAACAGGAATTCATTTAATATGCGCGTATAAATCGGACATTTTTCATTTTTAATGTGCGAAAATTCTGAAACGTGGAGATTCGCTCGAGAAAGCTCTAAAACGCAAGAAGTTGTAAATAAAGAGAAATAACAAAATCGATGGGAAATTAACAAAAATGTCATAAAAGAAGACCCCACGACGAATTCGAAAAACGATCTTTGAATACGAAAAAGGAAAAGGTCGTAAAAAAAGGTCATAAACATGTGTAATAAAGAACAAAACCAAAAATACGATTCCCATTCCTTTTTTTTCCTGTTATAAAACCTTTTTTAATGGCTCGGAAATTATTTTGTCTTTTTCTCCCCCTATACAAGCGTAAATAAGTTTTTTTTTTTTTTTTGTACTGAAGAAGTAAAAGGAAGCGAAACTATCAGTTGAAATCTTCAAGATACTATCTTAAGACAAAGGTCAGGAGTAACCGAATGGCGAATTTTTTGGCAGGAGAATACTCAAAAAAGGTTAACATCAGAATATGGGGTCTAATATGGCTGAAAAGGGTAGTTTCTTGTCAAAAAAAGGTCAAAATCTGGCTGAAAATGGTCGTTTTTTGTCAAAAAAGATCAAAATCTGGCAGAAAATGGTCGTTTTTTGTCAAAAAAAGGTCAAAATCTGTCTTAAAATGGTCGTTTCTTGTCAAAAAGGGTCAAAATTTGCCTAAAAAGTGTTGTTTCTTGTAGGGTCAAAATCTGCTGAAAAAATGTGTTTCTTGTATATTTGTCTAAAAGTGTTGTTTCTGTAGGTCAAAATCTGGCTGAAAAAGGTCTTATATTGTCAAATAGGGTCAAAATTTGTCTAAAAAGTGTTGTTTCTTGTAAAAAAAAGGGTCAAAATCTGGCTGAAAAGTGTCTTTCTGTGTCAAAAGGGTCAACATGCTAAAAAAAGCTTGTAATAGATGCTGAAATAGGCCTTTTTTTTGTGAAAAAGGGTGGTTACAATCTGGCAGAAAGGGGTCTTTTCTTATCAAAAAAAGGTTCAAAATAAGGCTGAAAAGGGTTTTTTCTTATCAATAAGTGTTAAAATCTGTATAAAAAGTGTCTTTCCTGGTCAAAGAGGTCAAATAAAGATGGTCTTGTTATCTTTATCAAAAAAACAAATAAAAGTTCAAAATCATCAGGTATTGGTCTTCTTGTCATTAGTTTTTTCTGTCAAAAGGTCATCTTGAAAAGGTCTTTCCTTGTCAAAAGGGTAAATTGGCTGAAAAGGGTCGTTTCTTATCAAAAAAAGGTTCAAAATCAGGCAAAAAAGGTTCAATTGGGTCTTTTCTTGTCTAAAAGGGTCAAAATCTATCTGAAAAGTGTCTTTCCTTGTCAAAAAGGGTCAAAATTTGGCTGAAAAGGGTCGTTTCTTATCAAAAAAATGTTCAAAATCAGCACAAAGGTTCATTGGTCTTTTCCTTGTCAAAAGGGTCAAATCTAGAAAAGTGTCTCTATCCAAGGTCAAATCTGGCTGATAAGGGTCGTTTTGTGGTTCGCAAAGACAATGCTGTGTTAAAAATCGTTGAGAGATGCGTAAAATCACAGATAACTGGCGTGTAAAATCAACGCATAAAACGCGTTAAAATCCACAGCTAATGCGTGCAAATCACGCCTAATGCGTTAAATCGACGCACTAATACGAAAATGCATACAGCACGCATAAACGCGGTAAAATCATGCGGCGCATAATGCGTAAAATCAACGCATAACGCGTCAATAAAATCCCGCATACCTGCGTCAACACACTCACGCATACCGCGTTAAGATCGCGCATAATGCAGTAAAATCACGCATACTGCGTCAGAATCGCGCATAATGCGTTAAAATCACGCATGAGGTAATGCGTTAAATCACCGCATAACGCGTAAAATCCCGCATAATGCGTTAAAATCCCGCATAACGCGTTAAAATCACGCATAATGCGTAAAATCACGCATAATGCGTTAAAATCACGCATAATGCGTAAAATCACGCATAACGCGTTAAATCACGCATAATGCGTAAAATCACGCATAATGCGTAAAATCACGCATAATGCGTTAAAATCACGCATAATGCGTTAAAATCACGCATAATGCGTTAAAATCACGCATAATGCGTTAAAATCACGCATAATGCGTTAAAATCACGCATAATGCGTTAAAATCCCGCATAATGCGTTAAAATCCCGCATAATGCGTTAAAATCACGCATAATACGTTAAAATCACGCATAATACGTTAAAATCCCGCATAATGCGTCAAAATCACGCATAATACGTTAAAATCCCGCATAATGCGTTAAAATCACGCATAAAACGTTAAAATCGCGCATAACGCGTTAAAAATCCCGCGTAATGCGTTAAAATCCCGCATAATGCATTACAATCACGTATAATGCGTTAAAATCACGCATAATGCGTTAAAATCGCGCAAAATGCGTTAAAATCATGCATAGGTAATGCGTTAAAATCACGCATAATGCGTTAAAATCCCGCATAATGCGTAAAATCCCGCATAATGCGTACCATGTGGTCACCCCATCCCAGGGGCCAAACTATTGGTCCGATCAAGTCCGGATCCTTCCAATTTCCGTTTTTTTTTTTGTGGGTGAAAGGCCATTTTAAACTTTCGGACGGTTCCCGAAGAAGCGAAAAGACAGAAGGTCAATAATTTCGCAAACGCAGGACTTCGCCCCCTTTTGCGGCCAGACAGAAAAACGAGCCAACTACTCAATTCCGAAGGTCAAAATAAAACAAATCTCTTCGATCAAAACTTGAAACTTTTGGGGCCCCATCATCGATGATACCGATAAGAAATTCCCACGTGCGAAATCCTCAGAATTTGACCAAATATGGTCAAAGGAGAAAAGTCTCTCCAAAGGTTTCAGCAACCTCGAATGAAGAAAGTGAAGGACAAACGAAGAGAGAGGGACGATAAAAAAGGACAAAAATGACCGAAAATTTTTATGTTTTAATTATAGATCCTTTTTTGTTCTTTATTACCGATATTTATAGACTAAATAAGTCAATGTTTCAACCTTCATTAAATAGAACGAGGTTGCGAAATTTTCACATTTTTCATCTATTTTGATACGAAAAAAGAGAAAATGATTATATAATATGAATATATTGGAGTGAAAGGAACTTACTTTGAAATATCCTCCTTGGTATAGGGTCTCAGGAGGTCCGAAAATTGCAACTTCCCATTCGAAAAGTGTGTCTTCATGAAGAAGTTTTACCCTGAACCCCTCGACAGGTTCTTCCTGTAAACTTTTATATTCGAGAGCGAGTGTTCTAGCTGCACTTCCAGTAGGTTTATTGCTCATTTCGTATAAACGAGGAAAAAATAAAAAAAAAAATAAAAAAAACGAACACTCAGACAATGAACTCAACCGAAATAGCCGAATAAAAACTGTGACGTCATACGCTCACAATAACATATAGAAAACAATAGCACTTTTCATATTTAAGATTGAACCCTTAATTTGGGGTTCGTTTTTGGTACACGATTGTGGATAAACGTTCGCCGGAACTTTTGATTTTTGTTTTTTAATGTTGGGGAGGAAAAAATATGAAGTCTCACTCGCTTGACAATATACGGAATCAGCTGGCGATTTCCCAGCCTGGGCGAAAGACGAAACTGCGCATCGATGACTGCGCACCTTTCTAATCGGAAAAAAAGTCCCCCTACCTTTCAAAGGGGACGAGAAGCGATGGAACTCCCTCTGAGTTCGAATTTCGAGGAATTTCAAGTTGCATTGATTTCCTGAGAAGCGCCCGTTTTGATGATGGTCGATCTTTCGATATCTACCTTGATGATTAGTAACCCGTTGTTGCTTTGGTTGCCTCATTGTCTGTGATGGATGTTTTGGGTCCTTTCTTGGGAGGTTTGGGCACCTTTTGAGAGTGTAGACCACTTGGTATTATAACTGGTTTGGACTCCTTTTTAACGGTTTGGACCCTTTTATACTAGTTTGGACCCATTTTAATGGGGTAGGAGTTTGGGTTGTTCGTAATTGGTTTGGGTCCTTCCTAGTTGGTTTAGGACCTTGGTAACTGGTTTGGGTCCTTCCTAATAAGTTTGGGTCCTTGCTAACTGGTTTGGGTCCTTGCTAACTAGTTTGGGTCCTTGCTAACTTGTTTGGGTCCTTCCTAATAGCTTTGGGTCCTTGATAACGGGTTTGGACCCCTTTTAACTGGTTTGGATCTCTTTTATACCATTTTTGTACCCCTTTTAACTGGTTTGAGCTCTTTTTGACTGGTTTGGACCCCTTTTTAACTGGGTTGGACCCCTTATTAACTGGGTTGGACCCCTTTTGACTGGGTTGAACCCCTTTTGACTTGTGGAGCCTTTTTACTGGGTTGGACCCCTTTTTAACTGGGTTGGACCCCTTATTAACTGGGTTGGACCAATTTTAAACTGGTTGGACCCATTATTTAAACTGGGTTGACCCCTTATTAACTGGGTGAGACCCCTGACTGGTTGGACCCCTTTGACTGGTTGACCCCTTTTTAACTGGTTGGACCCCTTTTGACTGGGTTGAACCCCTTTGACTTGTTGGACCCCTTTTTAAACTGGTTGGACCCATTTAACGGGGTTGGACCCCTTTTTAACTGGTTTGGACCCCTTTAATGATTCTGACCCATAACTCGTTTGGACCCCCTATAACTGGTTTGGATCTCTTTTATACCATTTTTGTACCCCTTTTAACTGGTTTGAGCTCTTTTTGACTGGTTTGGACCCCATTTAACTGGGTTGGAGCCCTTTTTAACTGGGTTGGACCCCTTTTTAACTGGGTTGGACCCCTTATTAACTGGGTTGGACCCCTTATTAACTGGGTTGGACCAATTTTTAACTGGGTTGGACCCCTTATTAACTGGGTTGGACCCCTTATTAACTGGGTTGGACCCCTTTTTAACTGGGTTGGACCCCTTTTGACTGGGTTGGACCCCTTTTTAACTGGGTTGGACCCCTTATTAACTGGGTTGGACCCCTTTTGACTGGGTTGAACCCCTTTTGACTTTGTTGGACCCCTTTTTAACTGGGTTGGACCCCTTTTTAACGGGTTGGACCCCTTTTTAACTGGTTTGGACCCCTTTTAACTGATTCTGACCCCTTTTAACTGGTTTGGACCCCCTTTAACTGGTTTGGATCTCTTTTATACCATTTTTGTACCACATTTCAACTAGTTTGGATCCCATTTAACTGATTTGGATCCCTTTTGCACTATTTTTGGACCCCATTTTATCTAGTTTATATCCATTTTAACTGGTTTGAGCTCTTTTTGACTGGTTTGGATCTCTTTTATAACAATTTTGTACCCCATTTCAACTAGTTTGGACCCCTTTTAATTGTTTTGGAGCCCTTTATAACTGGTTTGGACCCCTTTTATACCATTTTTGGACCCCATTTTAACTAGTTTATATCAATTTTAACTAGATTGGACTCCTTTTAACTGGTTTGAGCTCTTTTTGACTGGTTAAACTGCCCCCACCGACACATCTCATAATAACCCACAGCTTTGGGTTCAAAAAGGGTTTTAACTAAAAGCCGTTAAAAAATCAAGATAATATCCACTTTTATTAACATGGTAAAACTTAAAACAATTTATAAGTACATAATTGGCACATTTATCATAAAGATAAGCTAACAGGGGAGACATAAATCAAGGCACATATGGTCATCATATTACAACACAATAACACTTGCATAAAAAAAACCTTTTTTAATTATTCATTAGTGAATAAAAAATAAATTTGTGACGTCATCCAGAGAATTTTTATAGGCTCAGATGTCAAAATTTTGATTGCTTTATTATGACTAGTTTTGGACTGTACGTACTCGACAATTCAAACAAATATTAATTTTAAGGTTATTATAAGGTTAAACGAAAAAATTTAATAAAAGGGAATCGCCAAAAACAAGCAAATTATTATTACACCATTTTTCTCCACGAAATAATTCTTAAAATGGTGCCATCGCTCGTTTTTTTCTTTCTTTTTTAAAGCTAAAACTTTTGTTACAAAATGCTAGTAAAAAAAGCAAGATATAAAAAAGTAAAGGAACAAAAGCTCGAAGATACGCTCGAAATTCACACATGCGACTACACTAATGGGATTAAAATCTTTTGAACTATTCCTATCACAAAATGTGACTTGGTAACATGAAAACTGAGAATTGATGGACCTTTTAAAAAAAGACTTTTTTTGTCTTTATCACAGAGATTATTATTTGAGGCATATTTGTACTAGGCGAAGATATCATGAAAATGGTCCAAATCAACAAACTAGGGACTCAATTCAGCAATTTAAAAAAAATGGCGGGAAAAGTGAGGCTTATTAAGGTTATAAACTTTAGGTTATGGAGAAAAAACATAATTCTATTCATAAAATACTCACACCATACAATAAAGAAAACTGGGAAATAAATTTATTTGTTAGGGGTAGTTTTGAGGACAAAAATGGAGGTGGAACGATTGCTAGGATGAATTCGGACGGAAGTTTAATCGCCGAAAAGAAGTTTACCGAGAGCCATGAACATATGACTTCTGCAAACGGAAAGAGCATCATGTTCTTTAAAGATGGGTATGACGTCATTGTTGGTTTTGACAAGCTGGCAAAGGAAATCTTCATAAGCAGCCTTCGTGTTGTGCGGAATAGATCCCGGCCTGGCTCTTTTAAGCATCGCAAGAGTCCCCTGTGCCCAGCCAGTTTCCATTATAAATTCCGAAATCCAAGGTATCAAAGATAAGACGACGCTCATAGTTTGCATCCCGAGAAACCACATTTCCATAACTTCCATCCAATATCTTTTATATGCCATGGAAACGACAAGGCAAGAAAGCTGGTCAGACTCTTCAACATTATAGGCGTCCCATAAAAACCGTATTGTAGTCTGAATATACCGGCAGATTGAAAAATCAGTTTTGCTTACTTTCTTCGATTGATGTTTGAGAAGAATAAGACCCAAAACGGCAACATTAGCGTGGAGGACTAAATTCTCAGGAATATCTTTTAGCTCTGTCAAATTATTTAATACAAACTTCAATAATGCCGACAATGTGGCGCTGTTTTCGGCAAATTTGGGATCCAAAACGATTATATTCATGAATATGTTGCACATGCTGATTAAGGCGACTCGTGAATCTTTCATGGCTTCTTTGACGCTTTCGGGAATTTCGATGGTGACCAATTTGCCGCCTTTTAACCTTTCCGATTTGGGAATTATGGGTTTTTTATAGTTGACGATGGACCAGTGGAAGCTAAAGCATTCCAGAAGGGCTTCTTCTTGCTTATTATCTATCATCATGTTCCTCCCTTTTTCGTCGACAGCGATATGACATAATGCGGGCAACAGAATCCTTAATAGGTCAGCTTCTTCTTTGGGCGCTTTGGATGTTTCGTTATTTTGAGTTTTGACTTTCTGAGAGACATAATTCGCTCTGTATGAGTAAAATGATTCGTTCGCTGTGGTCAATATGAAGGGGAAGAGTTCATAAATCTTTTCTTTGAGCGAAGAAGCTTCCGAAGACATCCAAGAAGAAAGCACACGGATAAGAGCATTTATCAACATCTTTTCGACATCATTGATACCTCCTGTTGTTTGAGTGCTTTTTGTATGCAATTTCTTAAGCAAACCGAGAACAGCAGTAAAAGCTCCTTTCAACGCAGTATACATTTGTTGCTTTTCTCTAGAATCGAATTCAATAAAGTCATTCCCCATTGCAGTAACTGATGATTCGACTAAGAAAAAACAAGAAAGAATGATCGGTATGTTTGGTATGATTTGTGTTATATTTCGGTCTTCTAGTTGCATCCGGACTTCAATAGCGCTGAGATGTGAAAGCAACAAAAAGAACTGTTTCGGCTTCTCGGGGTCTTGGATTGTCCACTGCATGCCAAGAAGCTGGACCATAGTGGCAGCCAAATGTAAAGCAGGTTCTCTCTGCGATTTGCTTATTTTACCTCCTAGGATATCCGTGACGCCTTTGAAGACTTCCGATTGCCATTTTTCAACTCGAGGGGGGTCCAAGAAGGCTAAAGATGAGGTGATGATGTGATGGAGGGACATGCAGAGTTCGAATTTTCGTTCTGAATGATCGGTCACGAAGTCCGATGCCATTTTGTCGAGAAGAGAGTCTAAACGGTCAGTGTCGCATGATTCCCATGTTTTGGCGCCGTTGTGCTGGACGAGGACTACGAGGACATTGAGGGCTTCATCGGATTGAAATCCTTGCTGCGAATACGTCTCGATGAGCTTTTCGATAGCACCGTGAAGTATGAGAGCTTCGCGACCTTCATCGAAAAGAGCGAAATGTTTGAGGCATTCATAAGCATCGCCGACGGCCATCAGTTCTTCATCGTTGTCATCATCGACGTCATCGACTGCGTTTAAAAACTCTGGAATCTTGGCAAGCATGTTGGGATTCTTCGCTAACTTCTGGACAGAGCAGAAAGTCGACAGCATGGACATCGCTAGCGACTTTAATATCGTCGGAGGGCATTCTTGAGCAAGGCTCGACTCAGGGTTCAACATTCTTCCCAAAAAGTCAACCCCGACGCCATCAAAAAGCGCTTCTTTAACAGCATCCGTACATTTACCACCTTTCACGATATTCGTCACCATAAAGAGCGCCCCAAGTTTATCAGTGTCTTTATCCACGCTTTTCAACAACGCGACACATTTCTTAACCGGATCGGGCAAATCTGCCATCTTGAATTGAAAATTGAAATATAAATGGAAAAACGCTAACACGACTCTTAGGACATTTCACTCGAGAACAAATAAACGCTCTTCGGGTTCACTTTTTCCTCGCTCTCCCTTAAGGTTGGGAGTGGGCCAAACGCGAGACGTTTTTAAACTCTGAGTCCGACTTGAATGAGACTCCAAGAAAATTCTAAATCTGGTATTCTATCTAGTGTTACACCGCCCTAAATCTATTTTAAGAAACGATTTTTGAAGAATCATGACCCTTTTTAAGATTTCAAACTGTTACATAGGAGGAAGGATATCTGCGCTATAGCCGCATTGGGTATCATTGGTGACGTCAGCTTTTCGGGCACTGGTGAACTTTATCCATCGATTTCAAACTTTTTTTCTCACCGATGGTGCGAGTTTATGATGATATGAACGATTATAATCCATTTTTGTACACTAGGGGCCCTTTTAGGTTGGTTTTTGATCCTTTTTGGACACTTAGGACCCCTTTCAGCTAGATTTTTGATCCCTTTTGCCCACTGAGGGCCCTTTTAGCTTGATTTTTGATCCTTTTTGGATAGTAGGGGCAGTTTTTAGCTTGATTTTTGATCTCTTTTGGACACTTAGGGCCCTTTTAGTTTGTTTTTTTAATCCTTTTTGGACACTTAGGGCCCCTTTTAGCTTGATTTTTGATCATTTTTGGACACTAGGGGCCCTTTTTAGCAAGGTTTTTGATCGTTTTTAGACACTAGGACCCTTTTTAGCTTGGTTTTGATCTTTTATAGACACTAGGAGCCCTTTTAGCTTAAATTTGAACCCTTTTTGGACACTTAGGGGGCCTTTTAGCTTGATTTTTGATCATTTTTGGACACAATGGGCCCTTTTTGGGTAGGTTTTTGATCGTTTTTAGACACTAGGAGGCCATTTAGCTTCAATTTTGACCCTTTTGGGACACTTAGGGGCACTTTTAGCTTGATTTTTGTTCCTTTTTGGACACTTAGGGGCCCTTTTAGCTCGATTTTTTATCATTTTTGGACAGTAGGGGCCTTTTTAGCTTGAATTTTCATTCTTTTTGGATACTTAAGGGCTCTTTTTAGCTTGAATTTTTATCCTTTTTGGACACTAGGGGCCCTTTTAGCTTGAATTTTGATCTTTTTTGGACACTAGGGGCCCTTTAGCTAGATTTTTGATCCCTTTTGCCCACTGAGGGCCCTTTTAGCTTGATTTTTGATCCTTTTTGGACATTTAAGGGCCCTTTTTAGCTTGATTTTTGTTCCTTTTTGGACACTTAGGGGCCCTTTTAGCTCGATTTTTGATCATTTTTGGACAGTAGGGGAATTTTTGGCTTGAATTTTTATTCTTTTGTGATACTTAAGGGCTCTTTTTAGCTTGCCTTTTTTCTTTTTTGGACACTAGGGGCCCTTTTACCTTGCATTTTGATCTTTTTTGGACACTAGGGGCCCTTTTAGCTTGATTTTTTTTATCCCTTTTGGACACTTAGGGCCACTTTTAGCTTGATTTTTGGTCATTTTTGGACACTTAAGGGCCCTTTTTAGCAAGGTTTTCGATCGTTTTTAGCAACTAGGAGCCCTTTTAGCTTCAATTTTGACCCTTTGTGGACACTTAGGGGCCCATTTAGCTTGATTTTTGTTCCTTTTTGGACACTTAAGGGCCCTTTTAGCTTGATTTTTGTTCCTTTTTTGACACTTACTGGCCATTTTAGCTTGATTTTTATTCCTTTTTGGACACTTAGGGGCCCTTTTAGCTTGATTTTTGTTCCTTTTTGGACACTAGGGGCCCTTTTAGCTTGCATTTTGATCTTTTTTGCAGACTAGGGGCCCTTTAGCTTGATATTTTTTTTAATCCTTTTTGGACATCAGGGGCCCGTTTAGTTTGATTTGTGATCCTTTTTGGACACTTAGGGCCCTTTTAGCTTGCATTTTTATCCTTTTTGGACACTAGGGGCCCTTTAGCTTGATTTTTGATCATTTTTGGACACCAGGGGCCCGTTTAGTTTGATTTGTGAACCTTTTTGGACACTTAGGGGCACTTTTTAGGTAGGTTTTTGATCCTTTTTGGGCGCTAGGGGCCCTTTTAACCAGATTTTGTTCCTTTACTACGAAAAGGGCCCCTTTTAGCTTGATGTTTTATCCTTTTTTCACACAGGGGCCATTTTTACCTCAATTTTTGGACATTCTAGACATCTGAACTGAATTTTTTTATTCGAAATTTCATAGTAGGAATTTGAGGGTTAAAAAAAAAATTTTATTTAAAAAAAAATTATTTATAAAGTTGTTTTCTAGTCCGCCATGTTTGAAGCCAAAAGTCGATGCTGCAGTAAAAACTTAACTTCCTTATGCAGCTGAATATTTCTGCAGAAATTAGCTGGAAGTTTGCTGTCAAGCCTACTCAGGAATTTGCAGCCCTTTAGATGGTCCTGCTCAAGCCTGGAAGAAAGCTGCTGACGTCAATGCTGCAGCAAGAGCCAGATATCAAGTGATTCACTGATTCAGCTGAATATTTCTGCAGAGTTTAGCTGGAAGTTTGCTGTCAAGCCTACTCAGGAATTTGCAGCCCTTTAGATGGTCCAGCTAAGCCTGGAAGAAATCTGCTGACGTCAATGCTGCAGCAAGAGCCTGCTTTACTGATTCAGCTTAATAATTCTGCTGATTTTAGCTGGAAGTTTGCAGTCAAACTGATTCAAGAATTTGCAGCCCTTTTGATCTTGCAGCAGATGACGTCTGCAGATTTGTGCAGGAATTTTGCTAAGCTGACCCAAGAATTTGCAGCCTATTTGATGGTGGAGCCCAAATCTGGAAGAAAGATGCAGCAAGAGCCCCACGTAGCTGACTAATTCTTGAGAGTTTAGCTGGAAGTTTGCTGACAATCAGATTTGAGCTCTACCATAAAAAAGGCTGCAAATTCTTTAGTCAGCTTGCCAGCAAACTTCTGCAGAAGTCATCTGCTGCAAGATCAAAAGGGAAGCAAATTCTTGAGTCAGCTTGACAGCAAACTTCCAGCTAAAATCTGCAGAATTCTTTTGCTGATACATCAAGAGATAAAAGCTGCAATTCTGCCTCTCGAATCAGCTTAACAGCAAACTTCCAGCTAAACTCAGCAGAACTATTCAGCTGAATCAGTGAATCACTTGATATCTGGCTCTTGCTGCAGCATTGACGTCAGCAGCTTTCTTCCAGGCTTGTGCAGGACCATCTAAAGGGCTGCAAATATCTGAGTAGGCTTGACAGCAAACTTCCAGCTAAACTCAGCAGAAATATTCAGCTGAATCAGTGAATCACTTGATATCTGGCTCTTGCTGCAGCATTGACGTCAGCAGCTTTCTTCCAGGCTTGAGCAGGACCATCTAAAGGACTGCAAATTCCTGAGTAGGCTTGACAGCAAACTTCCAGCTAAATTCTGCAGAATATTCAGCTGCATAACGAAATAAAGTTGTAACTGCAGCATCGACTTTTGGCTTCAAACATGGCGGACTTGAAAACACCTTGTTTCAAAATAATTTTTTATTTATTTATTTTTTTTTTTCAAATTATTATTTTTTTTTGTAATCCTTCTATGAAATTTCGAATAATAAAATTCAGTTCAGATGTCCAGAATGTCCAAAAATCGAGGTAAAAATGGCCCCTGTGTCCAAAAAGGATAAAACGTCATCCATCATCATCCAAAAAAGATCAAAAACCTAGTTAAAAAGGGCCCTTAAAAGTCCAAAAAGGATCAAAAATCAAGTTAAAAAGGGCCCCTAGTGTCCAAAAATGAAGCTAAAAGGGCCCTAAGTGTCCAAGAAGGTCAAAAACCTAGCTAAAAAGGGCCCTAAGTGTCCAAAAATGATCAAAAATCAAGCTAAAAGGGGCCCTATGTGTCCAAAAAGGATAAAAAATCATACTAAAAGGGCCCCTAAGTGTCCAAAAAGGATCAAAAATCAAGCTAAAAAGGGCCCCTAGTGTCCAAAAATCAAGCTAAAAAGGGCCCATTGTCCAAAAATGATCAAAAACCAAGCTAAAAAGGGCCCCTAGTGTCCAAAAATCAAGATAAAATGGGCCCTAAGTGTCCAAAAAGGTCAAAAACCTAGCTTACTAGAGCCCCTAGTGTCCAAAAATGATCAAAAACCAAGCTAAAAAGGGCCCCTAGTGTCCAATATAAAGGTCAAAACCTAGCTAAAAAGGGCCCCTAGTGTCCTAAAATGATCAAAAATCAAGCTAAAAGCGGCCCTAAGTGTCCAAAAAGGGTCAAAAATCAAGCTAAAAGGGCCCTAAGTGTCCTAAAAGGTCAAAAACCTAGCTAAAAATTGCCCCTAGTGTCCAAAAATGATCAAAAATCAAGCTTAAAGGGCCCTAAGTGTCCAGAAAGGATCAAAAATCAAGCTAAAAAGGGCCTTCAGTGTCCAAAAATGATCAAAAATCAAGCAACTCGAGAAGTTTTTGATTTATGCAAGGTATAATTACAATAAATAGCGACACAATTTAAAAAATCGTATAAATTATATATTTTTTACATTATTCACATACAATGATCAACATTTACCACATAAACCAATAAAATACTAATAAAATTGATACAAAAAAATATATATTTACAATCCAGTCTTAAAAAGTTAGTACATATTTCATTAAAAAAACCATTTAAAAAAATATAATCACTGGTCAAGCACTTTGTAGACAAAAAGGAACACTTAAGCACAGAATCAGGGTTTAAATAATTAAATTAAAAACAAATAAATTATTATCTTCATTATAGCTGTCGTTCCAAAATTATGTGAAAGAATATCACTTTAAGAAGAAAATTTTATTTACAAAACTCATTTAAAAAACAGGAATGCTTAAATTTGAACCATAAATTAACAAATTTACCAACAAAAATCGTAAAATTGAAAGAAAAGGCACTTGCTGATAGGATACTCCATTGAAAAAATTGATTTTTCTGGTAAAGACCAAAACAGAGTTCCCCTCCTACCCCAGGGGGGTGAGGCAACGGGACTTCTGTAGTATAATTAAAAACCTCCGAAATTTAGAAATAAGAGTACAATAAAAGCCATTTTTTAAGGCTCATAAAACACTTAAAATCTATAATTTAAAAAAAAATTACAATTAATTTTGACGAGGAAGTGACCAGACTTGACCAATTGTCAAATTTCTTAACATAAGAGAACTTTCATGGCTGAACAAAGTCCAAAATTTTTGACATTTTTTATCGATTTTTATACCATCGGAAAGCTATTTTAAAGATCTTTCTAACGGTATAAATATCGTTAAAATCGGTCAAAAATTGTGTATATAATAGGCATTTAAAAGTTCAGTAAAATTGCCAAAAATGAATTTTTTAGTCAGATTTAATCGACTCAAGTCTGATACTTCTATTGAAATTTGTCGATTTTTCAAAAAAATTTAAAATGAGCGAAAACATCCAAATAACATATTTACACACAAAAAATCCATCATAAAAAATGATTTTTTTTTCCTTTTGCGCCTCAAAAAACAGGTTAGAACTAACTGGAATGAGATTTACAAAATAGAGATTTTTATCCTTTAAAAAACGAAAATAAGCTCTATCACAGCATGAAAAGACAGCAAACAAGAAATTTCAGATTTTTGTGTTTTTTTTTAAATAAATAAATACCTACGTAAAATTTAAAAAAAAGGTTGAATATCACTAAAACTATATTAATGTGCTTAACACTATTGGCACAATTTAGAAAAAAACTTATTTTTTAACATGAAAATACAGTAAGCCCTCAATATTTGGTGTTTTATACTAAAAATGATGCAGAAAGTGGATTATAAGGATTCAAAGGAACATTTGAGATAAAAAAAGCGATAATTTTTTAAATAAGGGTGCCACAGTGCAGTTTTTTCATTAGAATTTTCCGATATAATGTATCAATTTCTATGATAAAAACGTTATTAATTAAGTACATAAGGAAAAAAAAATAAATTGGGCTTTGGAATTTGAAATTCTGACGTTTACTAGAGGTTTACAAAAGAAGCCGCTTGGAGCGCTAGGTTAGCGGCGTTTAAAAAGAAATAAAAACTGCAAGATGACACATTGTGAATGAAAAAACAATTAAATTGTTTTAATATTGGAGTTTTCAGACTTATGAAAATGGTAGAACTAAGGCAAGAAAGGCCTGATTTTAATAAATAAGCACCCATAGTGTGAACTTGTTTTGATCTCTTAAAAAGAAAAAAAAAATTATATTTGGCAAAGTAAAAAAATGAGCGTTTGAACTTAAAATAGAGTTTTTATATGGATATTGGGGCGTCTTGATAATGGTGGTAGTGGTGGTGGACGTGCTCGTGGATGTGGCGATGTTCGAGACATTCGCCGGAAGGATTTTGAGCGCAATCTGGCTTCGGTGATGAGAATTCTTGCTCGAGCCACCTGACGACTTGCGCCATCGCTCTCGCCTGTTCTGCTTCTCGGTGTCGATGTTTCTGATGGTGATGTCTCCCTATCGACTCTTGGATTCCTCTCCATGGATGGCAACGCGGCATCTTCTCCTTTTCGTGCGTCCAAATTGGAGAAGTTCTGGAATGAAAAAGGATGAATGAGAATCTCGATTGACTTTCGAGAACGAACCTTGATGTTTGAAAAGGAAGATTGTTTTTCTCCATATTTGCTTGTATGATTTTCAAAAGCTGCTGCCTCTGGAGTGAACTCGATCTCTTTTTACTCCGACACCCGTTGCAATTTAAAGTCGGTGAAAATTTTGTCCTGAAATAGAATTTTTTTTAAATACAAAAGTTGTAACAGAACAAAAATTGGGAAAGTCTACGAACTAGCAGAGGGGAATTAGGATGTTCTAAAAGTGGTCAAAATTAGACCAAAATGCGTAAAAAACACCTAAAAAGGGGTCCAAATTAGTCAGAAAGGGGTCGAAACTGGCCATAAAGGGGACTAAACTAGTCAAAAAGGGGTCCAATTCGCTTGAAAAGTGGTCCAATCTAGGGTAACCACTTATAAAGGGCTCCAAACTAGAAATAAAGGGGTCCAAACTAGTCATAAAGGGGTCCAAACTAGCCCTGAAGGGATTCAAACTAGTCATAGAAGGCGCAAACAGGCCGTAAAGGGGTCCAAACTAGTCATAAAGAGGTCCTAGCTAGACATAAAGGGGTCCAAACTGGCCATAAAGGGGTCCAAACTGGTCATAAAGGGGGTCCAAACTGGTCATAAAGGGGGTCCAAACTAGTCATAAAGGGATCCTAGCTAGACATAAAGGGGTCCAAACTGGCCATAAAGGGGTCCAAACTGGTCATAAAGGGGGTCCAAACTAGTCATAAAGGGGTCCAAACTGGCCATTAGGGGTCCAAACTGGCCATAAACGGGTCCAAACTGGTCATAAAGGGGTCCAAAAGGCATAAGGGGTCCAAACAGCCATAAAGGGTCCAAACTAGTCATAAGGGGTCCAAACTAGCCCATATAGGGGTCCAAACTAGTCATAGAAGGGGTCCAAACTGCCCGTAAAGGGGTCCAACTAGTCTTAAAGGGTCCAAACTAGTCATAAAGGGATCCAGCTAGTCATAAAGGGGTCCAAACTGGCCATAAATGGGTCCAAACTAGTCATAAAGGGGTCCAAACTAGTCATAAAGAGGTCCAAACTAGTCATAAAGGGATCCTAGCTAGACATAAAGGGGTCCAAACTGGCCATAAAGGGGTCCAAACTGGTCATAAAGGGGGTCCAAACTAGTCATAAAGGGATCCTAGCTAGACATAAAGGGGTCCAAACTGGCCATAAAGGGGTCCAAACTGGCCATAAAGGGGTCCAAACTAGTCATAAAGGGGTCCAAACTGGCCATTAGGGGTCCAAACTGGCCATAAAGGGGTCCAAACTGGTCATAAAGGGGTCCAAACAGGCCATAATGGGGTCCAAACAAGCCATATATGGGTCCAAACTAGTTATAGAGGGGTCCAAACTAGCCCTGAAGGGATTCAAACTAGTCATAGAAGGCGCAAACAGGCCGTAAAGGGGTCCAAACTAGTCATAAAGAGGTCCAAACTAGTCATAAAGGGATCCTAGCTAGACATAAAGGGGTCCAAACTGGCCATAAATGGGTCCAAACTAGCTAATAAGGGGGACAAACTGGTCATAAAGGGGGTCCAAACTAGTCATAAAGGGATCCTAGCTAGACATAAAGGGGTCCAAACTGGCCATAAAGGGGTCCAAACTGGTCATAAAGGGGGTCCAAACTAGTCATAAAGGGGGTCCAAACTAGTCATAAAGGGGTCCAAACTGGCCATTAGGGGTCCAAACTGGCCTTAAAGGGGTCCAAACTGGTCATAAAGGGGTCCAAACTAGTCTAAAAGGGGTCCAAACAGGCCATAATGGGGTCCAAACAAACCATATATGGGTCCAAACTAGTTATAGAGGGGTCCAAACTGATGTCCAAACAAGTCATAGAGGGCCCAAACTGGCCGTAAGTGGTCCAAACTAGTCATAAAGGGATCCTAGCTAGTCATAGAGGGTCCAAACTGGTCATAAAGCGGTCCAAACTGGCCCATAAAGGGGTCCAAACTGGGGTCTAAACTAGCCATAGAGGGGTCTAAACAAGTAATTAAGGGCCCAAACTAGTAATAAAGGGCCCAAACTGGCCATATAGGGGTCCAAAATTGTCATAAAGGGGTCCAAACTAGTAATAAATGGCCCAAACTGGCCATAGAGGGGTCCAAACTGGTCATAAAGGGGTCCAAACTGGTCATAAAGGGTCCAAACTAGCCTTATAGTGTCCAAATCACTTGAAAGTGGTCCAAACCAACGTAACGGTGTCCAAACTAGTCATTAAGTGGTCCAAACGAGACACAAAAGGGTCCAAACTAGTCTTACAGGGGTCCAATTCACTTGAAAACTGGTCCAAACTACCGTACCGCTGACCAAACATCTTAAAAAATGGTCCAAACACGTTTTCCAAGAGCCCAAACTTACTAAAAAGGGATTCAAACCGGACTAAAATGTGTCCAAACCCCTAAAAAGGAGGAAAGTGAGAATAGCTACACATTGGCAACCCTGTCGGTGAAATTTGGGTTTTTTACTCGGCGGGGCGGAACGCTACCGTGTTCCTAGATAGAAAAGGTAACTTACGTCGTATGATGATTGGTCTCTCCGTCATTTCCTTTGGCCGTCTTTCGCTCTCTTATAGTTAAATTAAAGTCTTTTTTGTATCCTTTCGAATCGTTTATACTATTGTTATTAATATTATTATTACTATTGTTGTTGTTATTGTTCATATTGTTGTTATTATTATTGTTAATGTTATTATTAATAGTACAGTGGTTGTTATTAATGCTATGGTCGTTGTTGTTATGGCAGTTTTGTAAAACGGTTTCCGCTTTTTTCTTCTCGCAATTTTCTAAATTCGGGCTTACGGTGAGCTTTACTTTGATCGTTTTGCTCCCGTAATGAGGTACTTTGAGCGAGGAGCCGAGAGTTTCGTAAATTGTCGTCACGAGTCCGGCAATATCCTGCGGGACAAAAAATATGGTCAGAATTTAGAAAAAGAAAAGAAAAAGAAAACTTACATCTTTGGTTACTTTGCCGTGGCCATCGAAGTCGTAAAGAGTAAACGAGAACTCTTGGAGTCTGTCCTTTCCTGTTGCTTTGGTTCCTTCTTTCATAGATACGTCGCAAGATAGCTCCTGAAATAATGAAAAAATCAAATTAAAAATTGAGATTTATTGGCTACATACATCCTCCTCGACCCTCCCCCACCTTCCCACAACCATCCTACACTATGGTATTCAGAGTGTGGACATCATTTCGGATGTTATCAGGTTATTGAGGACGATATTCAAAGTAGCATGGTGGTGATCGGAGTATTCAGAGGGTGGTGATCAGGTTATCCTGGGATGACGATCAGTGTATTCAGAGGGTGGTAATGAGGGTATTCATAAGATAAAGAGGGTATTCATAGGATAAGGAGGGTTGTCATAAAGTATTGAGAGTAATTCCGTTAGGTATTGACGGTACTCGTAAGGCATTGACGGTATTCGTAGGGTATTGACGGTATTCGTAGGGTATTGACGGTATTCGTAGGGTATTGACGGTATTCGTAGGGTATTGACGGTATTCGTAGGGTACTGACGGTATTCGTAGGGTATTGACGGTATTCGTAGGGTACTGACGGTATTCGTAGGGTACTGACGGTATTCGTAGGGTATTGACGGTATTCGTAGGGTATTGACGGTATTCGTAGGGTACTGACGGTATTCGTAGGGTATTGACGGTATTCGTAGGGTACTGACGGTATTCGTAGGGTATTGACGGTATTCGTAGGGTATTGACGGTATTCGTAGGGTACTGACGGTATTCGTAGGGTATTGACGGTATTCGTAGGGTATTGACGGTATTCGTAGGGTACTGACGGTACTCGTAAGGCATTGACGGTATTCGTAGGGTATTGACGGTATTCGTAGGGTATTGACGGTATTCGTAGGGTATTGACGGTATTCGTAGGGTACTGACGGTATTCGTAGGGTATTGACGGTATTCGTAGGGTATTGACGGTATTCGTAGGGTACTGACGGTATTCTTAGGGTACTGACGGTATTCGTAGGGTACTGACGGTATTCGTAGGGTATTGACGGTATTCGTAGGGTACTGACGGTATTCGTAGGGTATTGACGGTATTCGTAGGGTATTGACGGTATTCGTAGGGTATTGACGGTATTCGTAGGGTACTGACGGTATTCGTAGGGTATTGACGGTATTCGTAGGGTACTGACGGTATTCGTAGGGTACTGACGGTATTCGTAGGGTATTGACGGTATTCGTAAGGTATTGACGGTATTCGTAAGGTATTGACGGTATTCGTAAGGTATTGACGGTATTCGTAAGGTATTGACGGTATTCGTAAGGTATTGACGTTATTCGTAAGGTTATCGACGGTATTCGTAAGGTTATCGACGGTATTCGTAGGGTATCGACGGTATTCGTAGGGTATCGACGGTATTCGTAGGGTATCGACGGTATTCGTAGGGTATCGACGGTATTCGTAGGGTATCGACGGTATTCGTAGGGTATCGACGGTATTCGTAGGGTATCGACGGTATTCGTAGGGTATTGACGGTTTCCGTTAGGTATTGACGGTATTCGTAAGGTATTGACGGTATTCGTAAGGTACTGACGGTATTCGTAAGTTATTGCGGGTATTCGTAAGATGTCGAGGGTATTCGTTAGGTATCGAGAGTATTCGTAAGATATCGAGGGTATTCGTTAGGAATCGGGGGTATTCGCGAGGTAATGATGTTATTCATTCGGTAATGAGGGTATCCAGAAGGTGGCAATAGGGTGGTAGTCTGAGTATTCAGGACGATATTCAGATGATGGTGATATTCAGAATATTCAGAGGGTGGTGATCAGGGTATTCAGAGGATGGCGATCAGGGTATTCTGATGTTGGTGATTAGGGTATTCAGAAGTGAGTGATCTGGGTATTCATAGGGGATATGTAGAGTATCATAGAGTGACTGTCTTATTTCAACATACCCTAACGTGTTCTCTGACGTCATAGGAAAGTACGTGCCGCTATTTCAAAGGGTTGTACCCTCTATAAACGTCGGCAAGTGAAAATTTGAGAACTCTCGATAAAAAAAACGATCGCAATAGGTAGATTTCTACCTAAAATTGAGGTGAGTTCTATTTTTTTTGGACGCCCTTCCCGGTCATTTCTTGTTTTTACCTCGAACGTTGTACCTCAAACGGCAGCTGTGCCGCTTTTGAGTATCGGCCGACCGAATAAGGCGAGAAAGGCTCCTTTAAAGGGAGAAAAAAATGAACAAGACAGCCCCCAGCCTACGGCCACCCCTTGTTAAATAAACCGGAGGACAAAAGAGTGAAGGGATCAGAAAAAAGAAGGGAAAAAAGAAGAGGAAAGCACAGTAGGAATGGTAAAGCCCCTAGGGGATCCGACTAGGTACGTTTCCACGTGAGTTTCTAAGAAGTCCATAGCTTAATAGACTTTTCGGGACCGTGCCCAATGAAAAATAATGAATTTAAATTGACAAGCCAGGCTGTTTCTACTTTTTCAACGATATCATCGCCCTCAAAGCCGCGAATTGCCATAAAATTCCAGCGTAGATTTCAATGCGACAATTCTAAGAAATTACCTGGGGAAGCAAAAAAAAAGAAGTTTTTTCTGTGTATGTTTATGGGGAGTTGCCTATTCGGAATACAACAAAGTAGCTCAGTGGGAGGTACCTCCTGCAATTTGTCCTGGAGAGGTATATACAATGAAAGAACATCGGAACATACAAGGAGTTCTAGGGATAAAATGAATGCGTAAAAAAGAAAAACGACGTTTTCAAGAATTCGTGGAAATACTGCGACTTCATGGATTCTACTCTTGTTGTTGAAAATGTAAAATTGATATTGAAGTATTGGATGGATTGATAATTTGGTATTTCAGGGCTCGAAACCTTTTGGAAAGGTTCATTTTTGACTTGGCTGGGCGGAACGCTCCCGCGGTCGTAGACCACATGCGGAAAAGCGGTGTGTCCGAAAATTTTACGAATCCCCTATCCAGGTCAAAATAAGGCTCGAAGACCACCGGAAGGGAGGTGAATTAGAGATTCTTGGAAACGTTAAAAAAAATGGGTGGGCACTTATATTTACGTTTTGAAAATTTAAAAAAAAAAGATAAAGCCACTTTTTCGGGCTACTCGTTACGGGTGAAACCTCTTATCCAATGAAAAAGATGCTCAAAAACCTATAATCGAATGAAAAAGATGCTCAAAAACCTATAATCGAATGAAAAAGATGCTCAAAAACATATAATCCTATGGAGAAAATGCTCAAAAACCTACTATCCTAAGGGAAATATGCTCAAAAACCTATAATCCTAAGAGAAAGATGCTCAAACACCTATAATCTTAATGGAAAGATGTTCAAAAACCTATACTCCTAAGGGAAAGATGCTCAAAAACCTATAATCCTAAGGGAAAGATGTTCAAAAACCTATAATCCTAAGGGAAAGATGCTCAAAAACCTATAATCCTAAGGGAAAGATGCTCAAAAACCTATAATCCTAAGGGAAAGATGCTCAAAAACCTATAATCCTAAGGGAAAGATGCTCAAAAACCTATAATCCTAAGGGAAAGATGCTCAAAAACCTATAATCCTAGGGGAAAGATGCTCAAAAACCTATAATCCAATGAAAAAGATGCTCAAAAAAACCTATAATCCTAAGGGAAAGATGCTCAAAAACCTATAATCCTAAAGGAAAGATGCTCAAACACCTATAATCTTAATGGAAAGATGCTCAAAAACCTATAATCCTAAGGGAAAGATGCTCAAAAACCTATAATCCTATGAGAAAGATGCTCAAACACCTATAATCCTAAGGGGATGATGCTCAAAAACCTATAATCCTAAGGGAAAGGTGCTCAAAACTCTATAATCCTAAGGGAAAGATGCTCAAAAACCTATAATCCTAAGGGAAAGATGCTCAAAAACCTATAATTCTAAAGGAAAGATGCTCAAAAACCTATAATCCTAAGGGAAAGATGCTCAAAAACCTATAATCCTATGAGAAAGATGCTCAAACACCTATAATCGAATGAAAAAGATGCTCAAAAACCTATAATCCTAAAGGAAAGATGCTCAAACACCTATAATCCAAGGGAAAAGATGCTCAAAAACCTATAATCCTAAAGGAAAGATGCTCAAACACCTATAATGAAAAGTGCTTAATGGAAAGATGCTCAAAAACCTATAATCCTAAGGGAAAGATGCTCAAACACCTATAATTTTAATGAAAAGATGCTCAAAAACCTATAATCCTATGGGAAAGATGCTCAAACACCTATAATCCAATGGATAAGATGCTCAAAAACCTATAATCCTAAAGGAAAGATGCTCAAACACCTATAATCTTAATGGAAAGATGCTCAAAAACCTATAATCCTAAGGGAAAGATGCTCAAAAACCTATAATCCAATGGATAAGATGCTCAAAAACCAATAAGAAGGGAAAGATGCTCAAAAACCTATAATCCATTGGATAAGATGCTCAAAAACCTATAATCCAATGAAAAAGATGCTCAAAAACCTATAATCCAATGAAAAAGATGCTCAAAAAACCTATAATCCTACGGGAAAGATGCTCAAAAATCTGTAATCCTAAGGGAAAGATGCTCAAAAACCTATAATCCTAAGGGAAAGATGCTCAAAAACCTATAATTCTAAAGGAAAGATGCTCAAACACCTATAATCTTAATGGAAAGATGCTCAAAAACCTATAATCATATGGGAAAGATGCTCAAAAACCTATAATCCAATGGATAAAATGCTCAAAAACCTATAATCCTATGAAAAGATGCTCAAACACCTATAATCCAATGAAAAAGATGCTCAAAAACCTATAATCCAATGAAAAAGATGCTCAAAAACCTATAATCCAATGAAAAAGATGCTCAAAAACCTATAATCCAATGAAAAAGATGCTCAAAAACCTATAATCCCATGAAAAAGAGGCTTGAAATCCTCTTATCTAACGACTAAGGCTTAAAAACCTCACGAAAAAGAGGCATAAACCATAAAGGAGAATAATTACCTTGAGATTCGTACTGGTAGGACTTTCGGACATGGTATCATCAAAGTCATCATCAACTCCTGGAAAAAAAACAAACGATTCTTCATTAGTAAAAGAGTGGAATATGATAATTTAGTGTTTTTTCTCCTAATCCTTGTAGATATTACGAGGCCTAGGGAAGGGTCGAATAATCGGATCCTTTGATGTGACATCCGGCGGGTATGAGTTATTCCATTATAATTATAATTGGAGGGAAGGGCCAGGGGGCTCGGTAGGGCTCGTAAATAAAAAGGAAAGAGTGAAAAGAGGTGGCGAGGGTCGGACGGAGAGGGGAGAGAAGCGGTTTGATGATGCCGACGTTCTAGGAAGTACAGGTAAACAGAAAAGGTCCAAACTAGAAAATCCCCCAAGGTTAATCTCATCAAGAGGGAAGAAAAGAATGAAAAAATGAACGTTCAAGCAATCTTCAATATTGCAACACGATAAAAATCACGCTAAAAAGAGCCTTTTTTTTGTCGTAAAGGAAAAACTCTAGCTAAAAGGGTCCCTAATGTCCAAAAATCGAGGAAAAAATGGCCCCTAGTGTCCAAAAAGGATCAAAAAGATCGCAGAAACAGCAAAGCTCGTCCAATTTTATCATATCGGCGATGTTAACAGGGAGAGTGGCCATTAAATTGATTTAATGAGACACGTAACTAGGCCAGAGCCCTCTGAATTAATCTTGCAAATTAATTCGATGTCGTGGTCGGCAGGTACACAAAAGCTTTTTTTCGGTTTTTGATCTCTAGCGCGAAAACGGTGCATTTTAGCGACTTGACCACTAAGTACAAAATGAAAGTTTATACAATTTTCTATAAAATTAATTAAATTGTCTGTTCCATTTGGACCAACCGTTTGGCCGCTATAGATGTTCAAAGTTCACGAGGAACATGAAATCCCTTCTCAGATAACGACCTTGACCCAACTTAGGAATGTGACAAAACAAATTCTTAAATCGGGCATTACTCAATAAAAGATAAAATGTTCATATTCAAATTACATTCTTTCAAAACTGGTTACACATTAGCATAAAGAGCTTAAAAAACCCGAAATTTCTGGAAAAACCATTAGAAATTCAGGCGATTTTCACGGTTTTTGTCCAAAATCTCGAAAACCGTGCTTCCTAGGTGAAAAGATATCAAATACAAAATTAAAGCTTATTAAATTTGCAACAGATTTTATTTAATGAGATTTTTTGTAGGACCAAACGCATAAGAGCTACGAGGTGATAAAAAACGGGATTTTAAAATTTGACCTTGACGTTGGTTTTCTGCCAAAAAGGCGAATTTTCACGGTTTTTCGTCAATATCGCGAAAACCGTACGTCCTAGGTGAAACGACATTAAGTACAAAATTAAAGCTTATTAAATTCCCTACAGATTTCATTTAATGATATTGTTTGTAGGACCAAACGTATCAGAGCTACGAGGCGACAAAAAATTTTCCATTTTGACTCCTAGTTCTAAAATTCTCGATCCCCATTTTCGTGAAAGATTCGGATTATCTCATCGCAGTTTCGAGAATGGAATTCGAAAGGTCAACCCCATTGTTGCCCAATCAAAGCGGACACATTCCACAGTTTCTACTCTAAAAACTCTCATTTGTCACCTTCTTTCCGAACCTAGAAAGCCATTGAATATAATCAGTAGCAAATAACTCCATGTTTAACAGGTGGACATCTCAACATTAAAAAAATGCGCATAACTAATTACAATTTGAGAGAGAAAAAAAAAAGGAACTTGAAATAAACAGGTTTTGAGGTCTATTATCTTTTTTCTCCACTTGAATGACGAGCCTGTTGTTTGATAATGAATGAAATTAGAATATGCAAAACGTTTCATTCATGAGGGAGAAGAATAAGAGACAATATCGATAGAGAATAATAAAAAATGACACGATTTTCGGTGGGGATGATATATATGCACAAATAACCCATATATATACGATATATATGTGGTATGTATGATATATATATGGTATATATGATACATACGCTATATATATGATATATACGATATATATGTGGTATATATGATATATATATGATATATACGATATATATATGGTATATATGATACATACGCTATATATATGATATATACGATATATATATATGGTATATTTGATATATATATATAATATATATATACGTTATATATGTGGTATATATGATATATATATGATATATACGATATATATATGGTATATACGATATATATATGGTATATATATATGGTATATACATATATATAGGTGAGGGGTATGAGGAGGAAGTGGTTTTTGGGAGGGATCGCCGAGAATGTTGGAGATGTCATGTTCGGAGATTTGAATGTGGCTTCGTTGATGACGTCTCAAAAGAGCCGGCGTCTTTGGAACTCTCACTACATCAACTCCATCCCTCACGCTATTTCTCTCTCTCTATCGTTCCCTCCTTTATTATTTCTCTTCCGTCTCAATCACTCTACTCTCCATCTCTCTCGCTCCTTCTGAGACTACTCAACCAACCCTCCTTTACCTAGGCCATTGCCCCGCGCTCTCTCTTCTTCGTCTACTACCTAAACTGAAAATGTAGCACCTTATTGTTTAGCATGATGTATTTTATTGAAAATTGTTTGTTGATAATTAAATTTTAACTTGAAATCCAACCCAAATTCTCAAATCAAGGAGACTTTGGGGTCAGTCGATATAAATGTGGTTTCTGGAGATAGTGAAGGGCTATAAGGGAGATTTTTCATTTTCCGGTACTTTGGCTACCAGAGATCTTAAAGTCGATGATAAAAATAATCCAAGATCTCCTCCTTCCGGTGTCCGGTGCAAGGAACCGTTAGTAAAAATAAAACTCCGAGTTATTTTTACGTTCTTTTAAGTTTCGCTTCCATAAAATAAGAATAAATAGGTATAAATGAGGTCCAAACCGGTCAAAGGGGGTCCAAACCGGACAGAGAGGGATAGAAACCGGTCACGAATGGGTCCAAACCGGTCTAAAACGGGGCGAAACCGGTCCAAAATGGATTCAAACCTGACATTTACCCAAACCTGGTCTAATGGTGGTCCAAACTGGCCTAAAAGGGGTCCAAACCAATAACAATAGGTCCAAACTGGTCTAAAAGAGGTCCAAACTCGTCAAACGGGAGTCCAGACCAATTAAACGGGGGTCCAAACTCATCAAACGGGGGTCCAAAGCAATCAAAAATGGGTCCAAACCGATCAAACGGAGGTCCAAACCAGACAAACGGGGGTCCAAACTCATCAAACGGGAGTCCAGACCAATCAAACGGGGGTCCAAACCGATCAAACGGGGGTCCAAACCAATCAAACGGGGGTCCAAACCAATCAAACGGGGGTCCAAACCAATCAAAAGAGGTCCAGACCAATCAAAAATGGGTCCAAACCAATCAAAAATGGGTCCAAACCAATCAAAAAGGAGTCCAAACCAATCAAAAAGGGTACAAACCAATCAAAAAGGGGTCCAAACCAATCAAAAAAGGGTCCAAACCAATCAAAAAGCGGTCCAAACCAATCAAAAAGGGTCCAAACCAATCAAAAAGGGGTCCAAACCAATCAAAAAGGGTCCAAACCAATCAAAAAGGGTCCAAACCAATCAAAAAGGGGTCCAAACCAATCAAAAAAGGGTCCAAACCAATCAAAAGAGGTCCAGACCAATCAAAAAAGGGTCCAAACCAATCAAAAGAGGTCCAGACCAATCAAAAAGCGGTCCAAACCAATCAAAAATCCGCTAAAAAGGGGTCCAAACCAATCAAAAAAGGGTCCAAACCAATCAAAAGAGGTCCAGACCTATCAAAAAGCGGTCCAAACCAATCAAAAATGGGTCAAAACCAATCAAAAATGGGTCTAAACCAATCAAAAAGGGGTCCAAACCAATCAAAAAGCGGTCCAAACCAATCAAACGTGGGTCCAACCTCATCAAACGGGGGTCCAAACCAATCAAAAGAGGTCCAGACCAATCAAAAATGGGTCCAGACCATTCAAAAATGGGTCCAAACCAATCAAAAAGGAGTCTAAACCAATCAAAAAGGGTACAAACCAATCAAAAAGGGTACAAACCAATCAAAAAGGGGTCCAAACCAATCAAAAAAGGGTCCAAACCAATCAAAAAGCGGTCCAAACCAATCAAAAAGGGGTCCAAACCAATCAAAAAAGGGTCCAAACCAATCAAAAGAGGTCCAGACCAATCAAAAAGGGGTCCAAACCAATCAAAAAAGGGTCCAAACCAATCAAAAGAGGTCCAGACCAATCAAAAAAGGGTCCAAACCAATCAAAAGAGGTCCAGACCAATCAAAAAGCGGTCCAAACCAATCAAAAATGGGTCAAAACCAATCAAAAATGGGTCTAAACCAATCAAAAAGGGGTCCAAACCAATCAAAAAGCGGTCCAAACCAATCAAACGTGGGTCCAACCTCATCAAACGGGGGTCCAAACCAATGAAAAATGGGTCCAAACCAATCAAAAAGGGGTCCAAACCAATCAAAAAGCGGTCCAAACCAATCAAACGTGGGTCCAAACTCATCAAACGGGGGTCCAAACCAATCAAAAAGGTGTCCAAACCAATCAAAAAACGGTCCAAACCAGCCATAAATGAGCCCAAACAGGTCAAAAGTGGTCCAAACCAGTCACAGTCTCAAAGAATTATCATTTTAATAATTTTCCCGAGGAGGAACTTCGAGACTCGCCTTCGAAATCCCTCCGTCCGGTTTCTTATTAATCTCGAGACGTCGAAAACTCGCAAGTTAAAAGTCAGATTTAAGTTCTAATCCGAATGTTTCGAAAGGTATCTCGCGACTCCTTTAGCGGGGCTTTCAAGTCTTTCGGTAGACATGACCGGCGCCGGCTCTCTTTTGAAATCCGTCCCATTGTTTGTCACGATGTTATTTTTTTCCCCTCTTCCTCTTCTTTTTATTTTAACAAGCAACAAAGACGTTGTATTTCAATCCTCTGCTTCCCTTTGATTGATATTGTCCGCCTAACGAGCATAACTTCTATCTTCCTCGAGGAGAAAATAAATCAACCGACACAGGGACTTGATGCTAATGAAATCTTGAAAGGAAAACACAACATTCATCGCACGCAGAGGCGGACTGGCCCGGGGGGGGGGTGGACAGAACCGTGAATACGTAGAGGCGGCGCCCTCGGGTCATTTTGGGCGTTATTTTTCCTCAGTGGCTCCGAAACTGGGGGGCGTAAGCTGTCCCCAGGGGGGGGGTGGGGGAAAGCTCAAGATTTTTTTTGTGTGCAAATATCCCCAAAAATTCGTGAAAAACCTCAAAATCAACATTTTTAAAGCCTAATTTTGGTCAAAAAACCTTGAAATCGACATTTATGAAGCCTAATTTTCGTCCAAAAACCTCAAAATCAACATTTTAAAAGCTTAATTTGGTCAAAAAACCTCGAAATCAACATTTAAGAAGCCTAATTTTCGTCCAAAAACCTCAAAATCAACATTTAAGAAGCCTAATTTTCGTCCAAAAACCTCAAAATCAACATTTTAAAAGCTAAATTTTCGTCAAAAAACAAAAACAAAAAAAACCCCTCAAAATCAACATTTATAATTGCCTAATTTTCGTCCAAAAACCTCGAAATCAACATTTTTAAAGCCTAATTTTGGTCGAAAAACCTCTAAATCAACATTTTAAAAGCTAAATTTTCGTCAAAAACAAAAAGAAAAAAAACCCTCAAAATCAACATTTATAATTGCCTAATTTTCGTCCAAAAACCTCAAAATCAACATTTTCAAAGCTTAATTTGGTCAAAAAACCTCGAAATCAACATTTATGAAGCCTAATTTTCGTCCAAAAACCTCAAAATCAACATTTAAAAAGCCTAATTTTGGTCAAAAAACCTCGAAATCAACATTTAAGAAGCCTAATTTTCGTCCAAAAACCTCAAAATCAACATTTTAAAAGCTAAATTTTCGTCAAAAAACAAAAACAAAAAAACCCTCAAATCAACAATTTATAATGCCTAATTTTCGTCCAAAAACCTCGAAATCAACATTTTAAAAGCCTAATTTTGGTCAAAAACTCGAAATCAACATTTATGATGCTTAATTTTCGTCAAACACCTCAAAATCAACAGTTTTTAAGCCCTAATTTTGGTCCAAAAACCTCGAAATCACATTTATGATGCCTAATTTTGTCCAAAAACCTCGAAATCAACATTTATGAAGCCTAATTTTCGTCAAAAACCTCAAAATCAACATTTTAAAGCTAATTTGGTCAAAAAACCTCGAAATCAACATTTATGAAGCCTAAGTTTTCGTCCAAACCTCAAAC